>JARYGA010039078.1:0-29200 GCA_030545235.1 Helianthus tuberosus
AAGACGGGACGGTAACCTTTCAAAGGATGCAAGGTCATGCATGGAACCCGCAAGAAGCGCTTGTCCTCCCAGCTCCACAACATCATCAGTACCAATACCAACCCCACGGTGATCCGGGCCAATCATCCTCCTCGGGAGGCGGTTTTCCTAACTTTCAAAGTTTGCATGATTTGTTGCAGGAAAACCTTATGTGTACTAGGAACACCTATAACATGGCAAGCAACACCTACCACCGGGTTGGAGCTATCGAGAGAAACCTATCCGAGATCCAAGACGATGTCGGATACATACGAGACCACATTGCACGCCATGGAGGGGATGATGATGATGATGATGCCGATGCCATGGAGTAGGCAAGAGGAGCAGAGGAGGAAGCGGTTGATTGATGACTCCACAGGTTTAAGTCCCTTTATCTATCGAACAATTGATGGCCTGCGTGCCAAGTGTTAAACAATTTACTTTTCCTAACTATTTTCTGCATTTTTTTTTTACTTTATGCTTGGAACAATTAACTATGGTAATGTAGGATGTTTGTGTTGCTTGGTATGGTATTAAGTGATGAAACAGGTACAAACCAAGGCTTGGGGTGCTAAGCCTAAGCACTTATAGGGCCAGGAAGGAAAAACCGGGGGAAGAAACCTGTTTTTCAGGCTTTCAGACTGTCCACACGGGGACGTGTCGAGTGGACACGCCCCCGTGCTCGCCTCCC
The DNA here is from genome assembly GCA_030545235.1 of Helianthus tuberosus. Classification (NCBI taxonomy): domain Eukaryota; kingdom Viridiplantae; phylum Streptophyta; class Magnoliopsida; order Asterales; family Asteraceae; genus Helianthus; species Helianthus tuberosus. Next base: position 710 of record JARYGA010039078.1, read on the forward strand.
AGACCTGCTGTTTGGTTACTGTCCTGCAGATTTTCGTCAGACACGGGGCCGTGTCCAGTGGACACGGGGCCGTGTTCACCTTCTGTAAGTTTTCGTTACTGGCAGTTCGCCACGGGGTCGTGTCCAGTGGACACGGGGCCGTGTCCAGACTACCATTAACATAATTTTTTGCTTTTTAACACCATTTTACACATCTAATCAACCTAAAAATTTATTTTTGGGACACATTGAGGACAATGTGTAATTTAAGTGTGGGGGGGATGCTAAAACCTTGAATTTTGCAAGTCCTAAATACAAGCCTTACACAAAACTCTATTGGAACCGCTAATCACCCCAAATTTTTTTTCAAAAATTTCATTTTTCTTACTTGTCTAGGTTTAACTCGGGAAATTCAAGTTCTCAAAAAGGTTATATTTTTACGAATTTACAACCGATAGCGTAGTGATAAAAAGAACCAACATAAGAAAATTATGAAAAGGCATGACAAACTTAGTTAAAATTTGATTATATATACTTGATCACATAAAAACCCATTCCCACAAAAGTGAGTTTTGAGCCTTTATTGAGCATACAAATTTACATCTTTGGACTAAATGCTCATTTTTCGTTTCTTGTGTGAATAGCCGCTTGGTTCTTACAACTCTAGAACTTGCCATGACGATACATTCCCGGTCCTTATCAACTTCAACCCGAGTAAGTAAATGATGGAGGCATTAGGACTAACCCTTTTTATTTCAACACCATTATTTTTCTTTTTCTTTTACCACCTACCCAAAAATCCCCCTAGTTAGCCCCTTTGAGCCTAAACCTTTTCATTTCATCACCCAAACCAAAAACCCTTTTACCCACCAAAACCTTTTTATTTTTAACCCTTTGTTTTAGTAACAAGTTCGGTTTTTCTTTCGTAGGATCGATAAAAAAAAATGTGTTGATGATGAAGCAAAAAGAAAAATAAACAAACAAGTTCATCAAAAATAACTTTGTTTGAATAAAAGCTTCATTAAAAATAAAAAGTTATCAAAAATAGAAAGTCTTACGAAAACCGACACTTGTTACGCTTTTCGCCCTTTTTCTACTAACCACTAACCCAACCACCTACCTTTAACCCAAGCCTAACCCTTAACCCACAAAGTCCTCTTGATATTTACAAAGGTATAAAAGTTAAAAAGGAGGAGGATTGATTGCTTGGCAAACTTATGGTAGGAATAAGTTCCATGCCGCTCTCGAGTGATTCACTAAAAATACACCTTCGGCCGAGTGTGAGTGATTTCTCCCGTGAGGTATGTGAATTTGTATATAAATGGAATTTTAAAAAAGGCATGTTATGCCCAATTAAGTAATTTCTCCTATGAAACGTTCTAAATAAATCATTACGAATAGGATTGTAAATAGATAAAAATAAAACCCAAAAAGATCTTGGATTCCCAACACTCTACGACAAGCCAAAAACCTTCTCTTCTACCCATTCCATTTGGGAGTGTAAGCCACATATTAAAGAGTTTTGCTTGAGGACAAGCAAAAGTTCAAGTGTGGGGGTATTTGATGTGTTTAAAATGCAACATATAAATTACATCAAATGAGACATAAAACTAACCCTTTTTAAGTACTAATATTGGAAAAAGAGTGTTTTTGTCTTCCTTTTGTATTTTCAGGATTAAATGAGCTCAAAAACACAAAAGAAGCAAAAAGACAGCTAAATCCAACATAAATACAAGGAAAGGAACATAAGTGGACTGCCCGACCCCTCAACGGCATCTTCCCAAGCAAAATAAAGAAGACAGAAGACTGAACACGCCCCGTGCTCAGCCAACACGGGGCCGTGCCCAAGAAGCAGCAGAAAAGACAAATCCATAGAAGCTTCTATTGCCCACCACGGGGCCGTGCCCAGTGAACACGGGGGCGTGGCGAAAGTACTGCAGGCGCATTAATTGTAATTGCGAATTACAATTAATGAGGAGAGAGAGTGTCAGACGGGCACGGGGCCGTGCTCAGCGGACACGGGGCCGTGCCCAGCTCTCTGTTCAGCCTATAAATAGGAGTGCTTGGATTCATTTCAACTCATCCCTTGGCACACCACCTCTCTCACACTTCATCCACCACCCACCACCATCACAACACCATCATCCACCACCATCATCCATTGTCCATCGTAGAGTGTGTGAGTCGTCTCGGGATCCAAGATTGATCGTAAGAGTTCTTGACAATCAAGGCCATGTTTGCCTAAGTCTCTTACATCACTTGGTGAAGACAAAGTGTCTAGTATAATACTTTTTATTTCTAATCTTTTGCACTTTTTATTTGGTTTTGTATTAATGACTTTAATAACTAGTTGCTTATGTTGAAGGTGATCTTTCCTTATCGTTTGTCCGTGGTGTCTTGGCATTATTTTACTGTCTATATAAAATAAAAGATTTTCACCATTCATATCTCCACGGTCTATATGGAGGTATGTTGGCTACCTGGTCGGGGGTTAAGGGAACGGTTTGGTAAAGGTCTTGCCATTGTTCAGCGTTTAGAGGTCCTGCAATGGACCTGGGTCAAATTTAGTAGGACCTCCTTCAATGCTTCATGGTATTGGATGGCGGGGGTCCAAACTCTTTGATCCCCTCATAAGTTAACTACTATTAATACTATAACCCGGCTATTTAGGACTGTATCCCTGCTGACTCAGACTACTTAGTCGAGGGTAACGTCACCGCCAAAAGCGGGGCCTACCATAATACTGCATTAATAACTTAATTCATTATCTTCCAATAATCCACCCTTTTAGGATTGTATCCTTGCTGACTCAAACTACTGGGGTGAGGGTAACGTCACCTTCAAAAGAGGGGCCTACTACAAAAACTAAGATAATCTCTTAATTATGTGCAAAAGTGCGGAAATAATCAAAGGTTATACTAGATACGAGTCGGAACCAAGTGATTCATCTTGTCTATCTGTTTTTTTTATTTTATTTTTATTTTCAGCATTTTAGTTAGTTTTTATTTTTCTTAGTTTAAAACCTTTTTCTAAACTTTTTATTTTGATTAGACGTTGAGGATAAACCGGTACTAAAAGCTCTTGTGTCCTTGGACGACCTCGGTATCTTACCAACGCTATACTACGCTCACGATGGGTGCACTTGCCCATATGTGTGTTTAGTGTTAGTAAAATATCGTGTTTTATAAATTTAAAACTTGGCTAAAATAAGTGTTAAAGGGGCTTAAAATATACACCTAATATATATACACTTCACCGCACATCACCTATCTAAACCCAATTTTTGATACCAAACTTTTTACCTACTGATGTAAAATAATATTTTGGGATTTTTGAATATTTTTATTTATTTTTAGGCCGAGCATAACATAGGGTTATAGCTTTGATTCGGTAATTGTCGGTTTTGCCATTTTGGCCTATAAAATGAGTTTTACATAATATTTTGATACCAAACCTTTTGCTACTGATTTTATATAATAAATAAAATATTTTGAGTCTTCTGGAATGATAAAAATATCAGCATTTCTTTAAAAACCCGGAAATCGCTTAAAATCGCCTTTTCACGCGTTTTAAACGCATAGTATTAAAACTATTTTAAATATATAGGACTTGACACCTACTGATATTTTTAGTAAATTCTTATATTCTAACAGTAAGCAAAATTTTTAAACTCATATTAATATTTAAACTCTTTTATAACCTTTAAAATGACCAAAATACCCCTACGGGGCATAATTTGAGTTTAAATCCATTTTGGGCATAATGGAAGGTATCCTACTGATATCACAACATATTTAAGGCGTATTAGCTTAGGAAACATGTATATGACTCTTTTGGTTACCCGTAATGCATTATTCGCGTTCGGTGCGGTTTATGTAACTAGTTTGCATAAATTAGCCGAAACGGGTCAAACCTTATCATTTTTATCTCAAAATCCAGAATGTGGTTAGTTTACCCATATTATACAAGTATACAAACTTATCGGGTCTAAACCACAATCTAATCCGGTCATCGCTTAATCGTCGTTTTGAACCGTATATCTTCCTTTAAAACTAACCGGTCTAAGTTTAGGCTTAATTAAGACCCGTTAGGAATCTAATAGGTTATTAAAAACCTTCATTCCAGATTAGGAGCCCGGTAAAAGCTACGTGCACTTGCTGTTTGTGAATTATACTTGCTCAGGTAAATACTTTTAACTTATTTTCCCTATACGGGCTTGGGATACGGTATTATAATAATACCGCATGGTCGGGTATGTAATTGTTTTTAAACCAGATTATGATTAATATATATTACATAACTCGTTTTAATCTGTATTATTTGGTGCATGGCCTTTGGGGGTTAAATGACCATGTCCCGGATATCCTTGGCATCATTCAAAGAAATGGCTACGACCTAAGCACGGGGTGGAGGCATACACCTGACAGTTGCATTATGTAAAAAAAACTGGTAATCCACTTAAAGGAATCAACCTTGTGGGCATTATACTTGTGGCGTGTCAGTTAATCATGTCCGGCTCTTCTAACCAGCCTTGACGGACGACAAATAAGTAAAAATGTATACAAGATTATTTTTAAATAATTGTCCCAAGTTATAAAAGATATTTTGTGCCTTGTGCATTCAAATCAATTTTCTTAAACTCTTTTCAAAATGAGTCAGTTAATTGTATTTACCATTGTAAACTGACGTATTTTCCAAAAAGGCTAAGTGCAGGTACTAGACGAAATAGGCTGGCTACTCCTGGCATCATTAATCAAGTCTTGCAAGCTCTAGATGTTAAAGTCTGTTGAACAATAATCTTTTTATCTTTTGATCCGCCTGTGGATCCGTTACAGTCCGTTTGTGATACTTTGATATTACTATTTTATTCGGTTTGTAATGTGATTCATCTTTTGCTTCCGCTGTGCATTTAAATTGTGTTGTTGACTATGAAGATATCAACTACGTCACGATACTCCCCACCGGGCTTGCCTTCAAATCCTGGTACATCTTGCCTTCAAATCAAGATGCCACCAGAATAAACATAACTGGCTTTCAGGATGATAATGTGATCACAGGTACCTTTCTCATCAATGATGTTTTTGCAAGGGTATTATTTTATTCGGGTGCGGATAAGTCATTTGTAGATGATAAGTTTTGTAAGTTGTTGAATTTACCTGTTAAAACCCTAAGCGTGAAATATGAGGTAGAATTGGCTGATGGTACCTTAGAGACAGCCTTGACTGTGTTAGATGGATGTTTTATATCCATTAGGAACCACTCTTTTCCGTTATCCTTACTTCCTTTGAAGTTAGCTGGTTTCGACGTAGTAATAGGCATGGATTGGTTATCACATAACCAAGCCCAGATTATTTGTGACAAGAAACAAGTGGTGATCAAGACTCCGTATGGTGAGCCACTTACCATACAAGGAGATACCCAGTATGGGTTGCCTAAGCAAGTGTCTGTGCTTAAGGCATCAAGGTGTATGAAGAAAGGTTGTGTCATTTATATGGCACAAGTGACTATTGATGAACCAAAACCCAAGATTGAAGACATCCCTGCCATCTCTGAATATCCAGAAGTATTCCCTGAAAAACTACCTGGTTTGCCACCAGATAGGCAAGTGGAGTTCAGAATCGACATTATACCTGGAGCAGCACCTGTTGCAAGAGCACCTTACCGGTTAGCCCCAACTGAGATGAAAGAGTTAAGAACTCAGTTGGATGATTTGTTGGCAAAAGGATTTATTAGACCTAGCTCATCCCCCTGGGGAGCACCTATTCTGTTTGTTAAGAAGAAGGATGGATCAATGTAGTTGTGTATTGATTATCGTGAGCTAAACAAGGTTACAATCAAGAACAGATATCCATTGCCCAGGATCGACGATTTGTTCGATCAACTGCAAGGAGCAAGTCACTTCTCCAAGATTGGCTTAAGGTCAGGCTATCATCAGCTGAAGGTTAGAGATGAAGATGTGCACAAGACTGCGTTTAGAACTCGCTATGGTCACTACGAGTTCTTAGTGATGCCGTTCGGGCTCACTAATGCACGAGCAGCGTTCATGGACCTCATGAATCGCGTTTGCAAACCCTACTTGGAAAATTTTGTCATTGTCTTCATTGATGACATTCTTATTTATTCAAAGAATCAGGCTGACCATGAGAAACACCTTCGGTGTATTCTCTCACTGCTTCAGCAAGAGAAACTCTATGCCAAGTTTTCAAAGTGTGAATTTTGGCTTCGTGAAGTCCAGTTTCTTGGACACGTGGTTAGTGAGCGCGGTATCCAGGTGGATCCCGCTAAAGTTGAAGCTGTCATGAATTGACAAGAGCCAAAGACGCCCACATAAATTCGTAGCTTTTTGGGTTTAGCAGGATACTATAGGCGATTTATTGAAAACTTCTCAAGGATTACTGCACCCCTAACGTCACTAACCCGCAAGAATATCAAGTTTGATTGGGGACCTAAGCAGCAAGAATCCTTTGACATTCTCAAGCAGAAGTTAAGCAATGCACCTGTGTTGACATTGCCTGAAGGAATCGAAGAATTCGTAGTTTATTGTGATGCATCACACACAGGTATGGGATGTGTGCTTATGCAGAAGGGCAAAGTTATTGCCTACGCTTCTCGACAATTAAAAGTGCATGAGAAGAATTACATCACCCACGATTTGGAGTTGGGTGCCGTTGTGTTTGCACTAAAACTCTAGAGTCATTACTTATATGGTACCAAGTGTGTGATCTATTCTGATCACAAGAGCCTTCAACACTTGTTCAATCAGAAGGATCTGAACATGAGGTAGCGACGATGGATGGAGACACTGAATGATTATGATTGTGAAATCTGATACCATCCAGGTAAGGCGAATGTGGTCGCCGATGCTTTAAGCAGAAAGGAAAGGGTTAAGCCCATAAGAATCAATGCCAAGAGCATTGAATTAAAGAACAGTTTGAATGAAAGATTGTTAGCCGCTCAGAAGGAAGCCGTATTAGAAGTTAACTATCCTAATGAAAAGTTAGGAGTAACTGCTGAGCAGTTATCTTATGGCAAGGATGGAATCCTAAGATAGAATGGACGAATATGGGTTCCAATTTATGGAGGACTACGAGATGTTATCCTCCAAGAAGCCCACAGTTCTAAGTATTCCGTTCATCCTGGAAGTGACAAGATGTACCGGGATTTGAAGGCAAATTATTGGTGGATAGGCTTGAAGAAGTCTATAGCTACTTATGTAGCTAAGTGTTTGACGTGCGCGCAAGTTAAAGCAGAACACCAAAAGCCGTCAGGTTTGCTTCAACAACCTGAACTTCCCACCTGGAAGTGGGAGATGGTGACTATGGATTTTATCACTAAGTTGCCAAAGACTAAACGAGGAAATGATACTATTTGGGTGATAGTGGATAGACTGACTAAGTCAGCCCACTTCCTACCTATTAAGGAAACACACAACTCAGATAAGTTGGCTCAGCTGTACGTGGACGAGATTGTATCTCTCCACGGGGTGCCAGTGTCTATCATCTCTGATAGGGATACAAGGTATACATCGCATTTCTGGAAAAGCTTTCAGCAATCCCTAGGCACTCGATTAAATTTCAGCACTGCATACCATCCTCAGACGGATGGTCAAAGTGAACGTACTATACAAACACTCGAAGATATGCTACGAGCTTGTGTTATTGACTTGGGAGGAAGCTGGGATGATCATCTCCCGTTAATCGAATTTTCATACAATAATAGTTATCATTTCAGTATTCAAGCTGCACCTTTTGAAGCTTTATATGGAAGAAAGTGCAGAACGCCCGTTTGTTGGGCAGAAGTTGGAGATGTCCAACTAACAGGACCTGATTTAGTCCTGGAGATGACAGATAAGATTGTACAGATACGAGATCGTCTCAAGGCTGCCAGGGATAGGCAGAAAAATTACGCAGATAAAAGGCGTAAACCTCTAAAGTTTGAGGTTGGTGACAAAGTGTTACTTAAGGTCTCACCCTGGAAAGGGGTAATGCGATTTGGAAAGAAAGGAAAGTTAAGCCCAAGGTATATAGGACCATTCGAGACCATCGAATGTGTCGGAACAGTGGCTTATAAGTTAAATTTGCCTGAAGAGCTCAGTGGAATCCATAATGTGTTTCACATCTGCAATCTGAAGAAATGTCTAGCAGACGAATCACTAGTCATACCACATACGGATGTGCATATAGATGAGAGCCTGAAATTTGTGGAAAAACCTTTGTCGATTGAGGATCGACATGTTAAGAAGATTCGAAGGAAGCATGTTGTCACACCCCCAAAATCCACACGCGGAGTATCACCGCTTGGAGGCGTGACATGACCAGGATCAAGCCACCAATCATATTGAACCATGTATGTAGTAAAAATAATTCAACCAAACAATATGAAAGGTGTTCAAAACCAAAGCATAGTTAAGTGTTTAGCGGAAGCATAAATGTAAAACCCAACATAAGCAATAAGTTTGAAATGTCATAAACGTTTAACATGGCATCCTCGATCCATGTCCCACAACGACTGTGCCTCCCCGTGCAAGCTCCATGAGTACCTAACGACCTGCAAGGCATGTAACAACGAGTCAACAACAAAGTTGAGCGAGTTCACAGTTGGTTGTTTAGTTATAGTATTCGTTTCGTAAACCGTATGTTTGTTTAGTAAACTATGTATCGTATTTATTTGTATCGCGGCCTTCCAGGCATGTTTGCGAAGATTTGTGGGGGTTTCCCATGTATTATAGACTAGTTGTATTTGTATCGCGGCCCTCCAGGCATGTTTGCGAAGTTTAGTGTTCGTATCGCGGCTATTCCAGGCATGTGTACGAAGATTAGTATTCGTATTGCGGCCATTCCAGGCATGTGTGCGAAGATTAGTATTCGTACCGCGGCCATTCCAGGCATGTGTGCGAAGATTAGTATTCGTATCGCGGCCATTCCAGGCATGTGTGCGAAGATTAGTGGGGGCTTCCCATGTGTTACTAGTCTAGTTGTATCTATAAGTGACCTTCCCCTAACGAGGTCAGTGGTACGTATTCCAGTAACAATGAAAGTACAAGTAATCATTTAACCCCATTCCCAACCCCGGGAATCCCATGCCTTGGTAAGAGTGTGAACTCACCTTGGTTTGCTCGGTATGCTAAACTATGTGCTCACAAGTAATCAGTCAAGTCCTATAGTATGCACGTATACTCAATCAGTTCATGTTCGTAAAGTTTCACGTACAATCAATACCACAAAGTGTTTGGCAGTTAACATCATGCATCATACAATAGTTAATCAGGTTCACCTAATTCATGCTTCACATGGTTGATTACTCAGTCTAGTACATCCATATTATCCATTAATATACTTAACGACGTTAATGGGTTTAACGAAGTTACCATACTTAACACAATTAACACACTTAGCATAGTTAACACACATGGCAGAGTTAATCAAACTTAACAGAGTTATCATACATAATGAAGTTAACATGCGTAACATAGTTGACATAACCCAGTTAACATCTTTAACATAATCGACATACTTAACACAGTTAATACTTAACAGGATTAACCACTTAACAGAGTCAATAACTTAACGGAGTTAATGTGTCCATGCATTCAACGAAATCACTTGGGATGAAAACACCTCTGGCGGCGAAATCACCTAGCGACGAAATCACCAAGTGATTTCGTCTGGCCCTCTATGTTTTCATCTGGTTGATGTTTTCATCTCCAACAGTTAAGTATTCCAACCCTAACAATCATCTAACAGTCAATTAATCGGACTAAACTGTGTGATCATAACAATTATCAAATCACTATACATCATGGTTATTATCCACTTATTATTCAATCATCAATCAGTAGCGGCCCAATGGAACTTATAAAAAAACATAATTGTCGGCCATTATTCTATAGACTTTGCACACTTCTACTACTCATATTAATTGCTTCAAAATAATTATTGACCCATCACATAACCAATCGTTCCTTAAACAAAATCATGAGATCATCAGAGAACATAATTGACTGCATTCAATCTACTTACACATGTACAATATATACAAGTTGCACACATATGACACATCACATGTCACTGACAAATTTACATGCAAATAAGAATCTAGTGGCCGACCATATGATGCTTGTTTATTTGGCTGCACATGCTAACATCATCCAAACATGAATTTACATATCACTTAATATTCACAAACAATGATTTCATTTATACAGTTAACAATGATATCAATCAAGGAATTATGTAGGGGCTAAACGCTGACCGTGATAGGCAAAACAATAACTTGATCGTCCTAGGAAGCTTCAAAGACACAAGGTTGCCGTTGCAAGATGAGAGGTGACTAGGGTTGTGTCAATTAGGTTTTGCGTGAAGATAAAAAAAAACTAAACATCCAAATTGACCACTACTGGGCCGAAGCCCATATGCTTTTCGACAATTGGCAGTGGACGAAAACACTAAGTTGTTTTCGTGGGGTGGGGTGTTTTCGAGTGGGGTGTTTGACACAAGTTCCATAATTAAAATACACATATCCCACCATTAACAGGAAACATATTATTACATACACTCAAATGTAATTGCACACCATATATAACATATCACAATACCGTTTAACATATTACAAACATATACAGTCGTGAACAAACAAGTCGTGTAAACAAACAATCTAAACAATTAACGTGCAATAATGCGAAGATGGAATCTCAGAAACTCGAGTTGTCACATTATCCCCAACTTGAAAAAATTTCGTCCCGAAATTTAGCATGCGGTTACTGAGGAAGCTAGTTGTGTTGTGTAGTTTACTGGTTTTCCTGGGGTGTCACATCACCCCCCCGGTTGATTTGGAATTACGTCCCGAAATTCTGTAGTAGCTTCAGCCTCAGTAGTGGTTGCACTGTTTCCGAATAACTGGGGATACTTGAGTTTCATTTAATCTTCTCGTTCCCAGGTAAACTCTGGGCCACGACGGGAGTTCCAACGAACTCGAACAAGAGGTATTCTGGTGTGCTTGAGGACCTTAACGTCCCGGTCCGTGATTTCAACTAGTTCCTCGACGAATCGCAACTGATCATTGATAGTGAGCTCCTTCAAAGGAACTATGAGGGTCTCATCTGACAGACACTTCTTCAGATTCGACACGTGAAAAACGTTGTGAACTGCACTGAGTTCTGCTGGTAGGTTCAGTTTGTAGGCCACCCTGCCTATTTTCTCAATGATTTCGAATGGTCCGACATAACGCGGATTGAGTTTGCCCCTTTTGCCAAAACGAACCACACCCTTCCAGAGTGAGACTTTGAGTAGAACCTGGTCCCTGACCTGGAATTCTAGAGGTTTCCTACGCTTATTAGCGTAGGCTTTCTGACGGTCGCGAGCTGCCGCCATGCGTTGTCGTATCTGAGCAATCCCTTTCTGTTGTGTCTACTACAAGTTCTGGACCTGTGATCTGACGACCCACCTCTGCCCAACAAAGAGGTGATCGGCATTTACGCCCGTACAATGCCTCGAATGGAGCGGCTTGAATGCTGGTGTGGTAACTGTTGTTATACGAGAACTCTACTAACGGGAGGTGTTTTTCCCAGCCGTTGCCGAAATCGATTACACATGCACGAAGCATGTCTTCTAAAGTTTGAATAGTGCGCTCAGACTGCCCATCCGTCTGAGGGTGATAAGTTGTGCTCATGTCTAAACGAGAGCCAAAAGATTTGTGTATTGCTTGCCACAGTTCTTTTTGTCAAACACAAATACAAGTATTCTACCCTTTCTTATATCATGTTTCTTGTCTGTTGTTAAAAAAAACATAATTTTGTGAGGTTTTGTTTCTGTTAAATTGTTATAAAAGTAAGAGTAAACTCCTTTTTGAGTCCCTTTGGTTTATGCATTTTGACTATTTGAATCCAAAAAGCAAATTTGTCTTGATTTGAGTCCCTGTGGTTTGTATTTTTAACCCTTTGAATCCAAAATGAAACCTCATCCACCTCTTTGAGTCCCTGTGGTTTGTATTTTTAACCCTTTGAATCCAACCATTTTAGTCCATGATTTGGATGAGGTTTGTGTTTTGGGTTCAAGTGGTTAAAAATACAAACCACAGGGACTCAAATCAAGACATGTTTAGTTTTTGGATTCAAATAGTTAAAATGCACAAACCACATAGACTCAAAAAAAGACTTTACTCTAAAAGTAATTTACAACGAGCTATAACGAAGATGAAAAGAACGTACCTTAGTTTATTCTACAAAATAAAAATTATTGAGACATTTCGTCATAGTCAAAATAACTATCTAGTAATCTAAGAGGTACCATAAATATATCATCAAATAAGAAGTAGGATCAAATACAAACCACATTTTGCATACAAAATGTAGGAACTATTTAAAAAGTGTCACGTGACATCCAATCAATTATAGAGAAATGATAAAATAATATCAATTATATTGAATTCCCTATAAATATGCTAAAAAGCAATTAATTCTTTATTTGGATCTTTCTTTTGTTTTCAATTTGCTAATTAAGAAAAGTGTTGATATCATTCAAATATGTGCTAAAATCAATAATCTTGATTAATTTTCATGTGCTAATATAATTCAAAAGTGCTACTTTTATATATGTATTGTTTTGTTATGTGCTAATTTAACTTTTTTAAGTGTTAGGATCTGTTTTTACGGTTTGTAGATAAATATAGTTTGTACCGGAACCAACCCCCATCAAATAAATAATTAAAAACTAACATTTTTAGGGCTGGTAGCATAGTCTAAAACAATTACTATTGCGTAAAAAGAAAATTTCTTAAGATCTTAATATGTAAGTATGGATTAGGATCAAATATAAAAGCTCCTAAAAATAAGAAATATACAAAGACTCCTAAAATAAACACACTTTACAAAAAAAAAAAAAAAAACCCACCACCACCCAAAAACCTAACCCCCCCCCCCCCTCCTCGCCCACCATTTTTTTTTTGCCGAGGGGGAGGGTGAGGGTTTAGGTTTTTGGGTGGTGGTGGGTGTTTAGATTTTTTTTTAGATTTTTTGAGGGTGGGCGGTTAGGTTTTTTTTTTAGGATTTTTTTTTTTTGGGGGGGGGGGGGGGGAGGGGGTGGGGGGTAGGGGGTTTAGGTTTTTTGGTGAGGTGTAGTTTTAGGTTCTTATACACTTGTTACTCTATAAAGACTTCTTACACTTCTTATAATCAGTAGCCTTTGTAGAATAACTTAACCAATGTGAGTATATGATGAAACACATGTTTTGTATACTATTTTTAAAAGACAAAATCACAATTTTAGAGTTGGTGTGAATTTTAAAAGAAAGAAAACACTTTCAAGTCAAAACTGAAAATTATATCATGCTAAACCCTGAAGCACGTATTGAAATCCAATTTGTGAAGCGCCAAATAACATTCAGGGTCTGTTTGGTATAGGGTAATGGAATGTACGAAGTAATGGAATGAACGAGGTAATAGAATGGACAAGGGAATGCAATGGATCATTAACATTCCATGTCTTGTTTGGTTACAATGTGTGAATGGAATGAATTATTATTGTATATTGTTCGGTAGGCAAGAAAAACGGAGTAATAAAATCAGCGGTGAGTGGTGATGGTGGTGGTCGGTGGTAGTGATTGTGGGTGGTTATAGGTGGCGGTGGTAGGTGTCGGCGGCGGCGGCGGCGATGGGTGGTGGTGGCGGCGGCGAGTGGCGGTGCGCCGGTGATGACGAGTGGTGGTGGCGGCAAGGTGGCCGTTGGTGGTGGGTGGCAGCAGAGGTGGCGGTGGGCGGCGGCGGCGGTTGGTGGTGGCGGTGGCGGTGGTGGCGGTGGTGGCGTCGACGATGGTGGTTGGAGGCGGCAACGAGTGGCGTTGGCGGATGATCGCGGCTGTGCTAATAACGGTGGCGAGTGGGTGGCGGCGGCGACGGTGGCTGTCGGGGTGAGGTGGTGGCGGGTGGCGTCGGTGGTGGGTGGTGGTGGTGGTGGTGGGTTGTGGCGATGGTGGTGGGTTTTGGTGTTGTTGATGAATGATGCAAGAGAGAATGGAACGGAAAAAAACATGGGGGTTGAAATGAATGATTTTGAGGGAATGGGTGATTCCATTCCTTTGACCAACCAAACACTCTTTTCTTCATTCCCTGGTAATTATCCATTTCATTCCACCTCTTATTACTTCATACCAAACACTACCTCATAGTGATAAATGATTGAGCCCTTTATCCTAACACTACAATCTGATATGTTGACAAAACCAAAAATTGCATAGCTATAATCAGATAACCAAAAATTATGTACGATTTTAATATATAATCATGAAAATTTAGGGCTCCTTAAATAATCTATGGTTTGTTTCTGCATTTACAATCGAGCCACCCTAATCTATTGTTTTTTTTCTTTATTTACAATCAATCCACCCTAAAAACCGGTAACTTGTATCACTTAAAAACATTCTTTGTGGCTCGACTCGATATTCAACTTTGCCGGCTCGTGAGTTCGCAATGTTGACCCCACATTAATTAAATATGACCACTTAGAGTAAGAACATAAGGGTAAAACAAGACTATTTTTGTGAGATCATTATGGAAGAAAACGACTTTTGTAGTGATGTGGGTCGAGATAACCTTTATTCTTTAGGCCACATGGTGTGGCAGTATGGCTTAACGCCACCCTCCTACCTCAACATTAATAGCGTCTCTAGGCGCTATCCACCATCTCCTCGACATTAAATGGGGGGGCGCTATAGGGTCTCCGCCATTGTGCTAACGGACCAATTTTGGCAAATTCGATGAATATGGTCAAAGATGATCGTTGGCTAACGTTAAATTTAAAAAAAAAGTTTTTTTAATTCTAATATATATACAAACTATCACAAACTAAAACACACACCAATCACAAGAGTCAGCAAGAAAAGATATCGAGTGGGTTTTCGATGTGTTAAAAAAGAGATTTCTATCATTGTCCAACCGTCGAGGATACTTGAAAAAAGTAAAATAAAAAACGTCATGTATACGTGCATCATCTTGCATAACATGATATTGGAGGACTAGGACTGAGTGTTTTGTGGAGAAAGTTATGATGAAAGTAACCAACCGACGAATCCACTACTCACATACGCTGAAAAAGAAGTTATCCGAGCGAGGATACGTGACAGGGACACAAACCATAACCTTCGAGCTGATCTGACCGAGCACATATGGTTTTATCGTGAACAAGGAGGAGACGACTAATACGACGAGTGATTTTTTTAGTAACATTGTATTTTTTATTTATATTATGACATTGTATTTTTTTTATTTAAATTATGGCATTTTATTTTTATTTAAATTATGAGTTCTAAGTTAATATATCAAAATTAAATAATGTTTAATTTAAATAAAAAAATAATTAGGTAATGATGATGAGTGGTTTAAATCATTACATGCAAGTTAAATGAAAGGAGTTTTAAAGCCCATTGTGTTACGTGGCGATGTGGTGTCACGGAGGTGATGTGATAAAGCCTCTAGAGGCTTTATACCACACCCTATAACGCTATAGCAGTGTAGTTCCTTGGCATAGCTTACACATTTCGACCTGTCTACATGTTAGACACGTTACCACGTATATCTATTACTTTTTTTAACATAAACGTATATCTATTACTTACTACCTAATATCCATACCCATAATCATTGGCAGGCTACAGCAATAAATGCAACCTAACGGACTAACCCCCAACTAGTTATTTATGATTTTATAACTACTATATTGACTATGTCAACAAACTAATCAACGTTTTGTTGATTGATGAACTTGAAGTACGTAACAATTTCTAGAAAATAATACTACACTTACGTTTTTTTATTTTTAGAAAATAATACTACACTTTGATACAAGTATAAGTGGTTTTAATAACTTTAGAGGATGCAAACTAAACTTTGATAGTTAAATGATTAAAATTAGGCAAATGTGGTGGTGGTGGAGTGGTAAGGGAGATACTTGGTGTTCTAAGGGACTCAAGTTCGATTGCTGCTCTCCCCATTATTTTATGCGGCACCTGGTGATTATGGAAGACTAGACGAGTAGGAGGAGGATGCTAGTTCGATTCTTGAACTGACCGGGTTTTGACTCACCGCACTGTCGTGCCTTCGGGCGAGTTTTCACGAGCTTCGGCCCTAGGTGAGGGTTTTCCCCGGTTTGGAGGCGAGCGTATCCCGATGTGGTGAATTTCGCCAGTAGCCCATTTGGAGGATTTGTAGTCCGTTAAAAAAACGATTAAAAATAGAGATAGCTAATCAAGAGAGTGTTAACTTAAAACTATGTGTGTTTAATTTCTATTTGGTTGTATTGCTGTAAATTTAACATAATCGATTGTAAAGTTTGTGTTTGATTGTATTTTGGATTTTCTGTGACTTATGTATATTTATTATATTATTATGCACGATGTCAAGAAAAAGACTTACATGCGGTGTTATGCGATGTTAACTGTAGGAATCCATTCGTGTAAAATAAATAAAAATTTTTATTAACTTGAAATACAAACAATAAAAGAATGATACTGAAATATAAAATACAATTACAACTGAAAAAGGAAAAATAAGAACAGAAAATCGAACAGGAAAAACTGTTCTTGGCTGAGGATCGTGTTAGACACGGGTCCCTTAAAACAAATTTCGTGTCTCCCAGGAGAACACGTTTGTTTACAGGATACAACAGCCCTAAGCAGTTGCACTGCCGGTCTTGACTCCAACCCGAACAAGTACCTTGATTCTTGAAAGGTGAGGAAGATTCAGAGAAGAAGATTGTATTTCTGCTGGTGAATTCGGTGTATCGTTCTACAATAGGATACTCCTATTTATAGTTGCAGGTCTTGAAGAAACTAAAAAATGAATTAAATGGGCGAATTAAACTGCATTAAACGTCTTTAATTCGTCACTTAATTCTCAGTCTAACGCATTAACTTCGTCAGTTTCGAATGCTGAAACGTAACTTCACTGGCATTAACTGCTGCTGGAAGCTTCTGCGCTCGCGTGCGCAAGATACACTGGTGCGCACGCAGGTCTGCACCCTCATGCACGCTGCGTCCTTTTGGCTCACTGCCATGCGCACGTGCGCCACACTGACTCAGGTCCATGCGCGCCTGCACGCGTGTGCCACGTCACCTGTGAGCCTATACGAGCACGCCACACAGTCGCGCCGTTTTGGCTCACTCTGGTGCGCCGCGCACGTCACATCAGGGCCATGCACCATGCGCGCAACCGCGCGCCTTCGTGCCACGTGTACTCACGCGCACGTGATCCACCACGCGCGGACTGCCACGTCGCGATGCGAGAGTGCGAAGTGCAAAGTGCGCCATCAAAGCGCCTCATCGCCCACGCTACGCGCGAGTGTTGTGGGTGCTCCGCACCCTTCGCGAGTACATTTAATGAGTGCTTCCATGAAACAATAAGGATGGAGAGTTCCCACTTAAATACCACTTTAAGTTTCATCTATCATCCGATGTGGGACAATGTGCCACTTTCCCACTTTTTTTTCAGCATTCAAGTTTCAAACACCAAACTTTGAGCATCGATATCTCATTCATCTTAGCTCCGTTTTGAACGTGGCTTAGTTCGTTGCGAAACTCTTACAACATAGAACACAAACCCACAAATAAATATATAAAACCCGTTCATTTTATTATATTTATTTCTAGTCCAAAATAGGAAAAAATCATTTTCCTATATTTGTGAAAAATGTTATTTTCACAATTTTCCAACAATCCCCCACATGAATAGAAATCGATCTATCAAGTTTCAACGATACACGTTCAACAGTTGAGTATTGCAAGAGAGGTAGGTGTAACATTTGAACCTTCTTTTGTGAATCATACTTAGCCTCCTAGGGTCTTGTAGACGCGGTGTCAAACACCAAACTTTGAGCATCGATATCTCATTCATCTTAGCTCCGTTTTGGACGTGGTTTAGTTCGTTGCGAAGCTCTTCCAACATAGAACACAAACCCACAAATAAATATATAAAACCCGCTCATTTTATTATATATATTTCTAGTCCAAAATAGGAAAAAATCATTTTTCTATATTTGTGAAAAATGCTATTTTCACAATTTTTCAACATTAACACCTATACTAACTTACTGAAACATAACATTATTTTTCATAAATCAGCAGAAGATTTACTTGTGGTGATAACACCTATACTAGCTTAATGAAACATAACATTACTTTTTATAAGTGTAATTTTGGTTCCATACCTTTTCGTTTTCATAATTCCTGGTTGGGTCGGGAGGGTTTGGATGAGGTTGTAAATTTGGCGATACAAGAATCGGACTGTGTTATCACATTTGATCTATCAAGTGGTGAAATTAATTAAATGACTATTGTTATCACCCCAGGGGACCAACAAGTCGTGAACTTATAACGAAAAGATAAAGAAATTACATAACAAGAAGTTGAAGGTAAAAAGGTATAACGAAAAGACAAAGAAATTACGTAACAAGAAGTTGAAGGGAAAATTGAGTTCAGGAGAGGGTGATTGCATCTTGCTATTTAATTCTAGGCTTAGGTTATTCTCATAAGAAATGTTGTTTTCATAAGAATATCATAAATTCTCATGAGTTCCTTACGGAAACAAAGCGATGTCTAAATGTTAAATGTTACAAATATTACAAATAATGAGTTAAGTTATTCTACAAAACTCCTAATTGTAAGAAGTGTAAGTAGGATTTATAGAGTGATAAGTGTCCAATAACTTAAAACCTAAACTCCTAATTGTAAGAAGTGTAAGTAGGATTTTGGGTGGTGGTGGTTGGTGTTTAGTTTTTTTTTTTTCTTTTTTGTGCTGTAGGTTTTTTAGGAGCCTTTGTATTCTTCTTACAATTAGACACCTTTGTATTTGATCCTAATCCTACAAATAATATCAGAGCTACTTTTATGTTATTTTGGATGGTGAGGTAATCTTCATCGATGATGATGAGTCCCCGGTGTTGTTTAGGATGGCACCTTAGGAAAAGCCAATATACTCGATTGGGATGGTGGGGCAAACCTTATCAAGGATGATGAGTCCAAAATAGAGTGATTGTAGCACCCTAGGCAAGTTCTACATCGGCTGCGAAAAAGAGAGATGTTGGGCTCATAAGGAACACCACACCTTAAATAACCACCAATGCGTCTTGGGTACAATGGTTGTGGATGTGAGAACTCCACAGTTAAGCGTGCTCGAACGGAAATAGTATTAGGATGGGTGACTCTCTAGAAAGTCTCCATTAGGACCAGGGGCGTTGGTGCATACAGACGTATGGGTTCGGCTGAACCCGTACAAAAAAAAAATTAGTGTTATATATACGTGTATTTTGACATCGCACCCATAAAAAGATTCAACATAGAACCCGTAGAAAAAGCTGAAATTTAGTGATAGACAATTGATCGTTCGTCCCTCGAAAATTTCCAAACTCGGAGGAAAAAATCCTAGCTACACCACTAACTAGGACAATCAAAAGTAAATCTGTGAGTTTGTTATAGGCAAAACAAACAATCTTAGTAGTATGAGAATGCAGATGTTACACCAGGCGGGTGAACTGAAGTTGTTCTTTGCTTCTTCAATTTGCCAATGATCTCTAGATCAAGTGGTGGAGGACTTGCATTTCTCTTGAGAGATGCATGTTCGACTCTCACTTGGTGCAGAGTGAGGCACTGGTGGGCAATGATAGGAGACCTAGGGAAACCTGGGTTGGATCCTTGAGCCAAACGGGGTTTACCGGTAATTTCACTGTCGTGCCTACGGGCGGGTGGGTTACCGGGTTTTCCCCGAAATTGGTGGTGGACTTGGGTTACTCTCGGAGTACTCCGTTTGTCCAGTGGGTGCCCCGAGAGTGCTCGTGATTAAGTTTGTTGCCCGTTCAAAAAAAAAAAGTTAGAATAAAATACAAAAATATAATAATTAATAGTTAGGGTTTAATTTTAGTTAGAATAAAATATAAAAATATAATAATAATAGTTAGGGTTTAAATAGCTCGCCTGGGGTCTGCCCAAAAAGTTTTTGTTATTAAAGATGCCCAAATTGACACTGCCTCCTTGCAATGGGTAATATTTGATGAGTTGAACATGAACATCATGCCGATGAGTTTAGACATTGCTCTTAATATGTTTCATTATTGAAACATAGAATTACTAATTAGTAATATGCACCTCTGCCTACGCATGTTAAGCTAAGAAATTAAACATCATGATAATTTGCCTAATTATAGGCTAACGACACACCCCGATAGAGAGAAAGCATAAACATTATTGTGCGCATCAAATAGTATTTATCATGGCGAAATGATGATAAAAGGTATTGAGATTAATTTGACGCTTATGATTTTTGCGGGGGTCGACAAGGATTCATAGATCATCATGGGATCACTATTGTATAGAACAAAATGTTGATTCATGTTACAGCATCTAGCTGGGGAAGAAAGTATAATCGAGGGTGAAAAGAAGGGTGAGCTTGTGATTTGTTCAATGATGATAGGATGATGATATATCCCATATAAATGAATTTCTAGATATGTTTCCACCCAATGTGAATGTGAGTTTCGTGTTAACCGACACCATCTGGATTTGACTTATAATTAGAGTCACGAGTTCCCACACTTCTAGTTGAATACTTGTAGGTCACAAGTTTGCCTTTGTATTCAACGATCATAGTATGGTTATAAAATCTATCCCTACTTTTCTTGTGAAGTTGTTGACACACGTGTGACAACATTCACACCAATTAAACCCATAATACAAGGAGAAATAGTAAAGTTTATGTGAGTGCACTATGATCCTTTAAGTTTTTTTGTTGCCTCTTTTGACCCTCTTAGTTTATATTTTTTTCCCTCTTCCTTTGTTATGGTTAAGACTTTCTTTGACTTTTCTTAAAGCAATAACCTTAGCTATAATATTTATATTAGTTTAGGGGCTGTTTGGCAAGCCTCTTAATGATTCATTAAGAGGTTCCCCTCTTATTCGGACAGAGGTGTGGTTGTTTGGTTGGCAAAATGCCAGCCTCTTAATGGTATCATTCAGTCTGTACCATACAGAAATAAGAGGATGCTGAATGGAAAAAAAGACTCTTGCTACCCTCTCATCACCAACACCTCCGCCTCCCTCTCCTCACCACCGAAGGAGTCTGACCCATCGCTGAAGGAGTCTGCCACCCACCCGCTGCCCCTCCTCCACCTTGCCTCCCCTCCAATTCGCCCCTTCACAACCGCAATCAACACCTGTCGCTCCGTCAACACCTCCGCCGCCTTCTCTCTCTCGAGTTCTAGAACTGTTTTGTGGGTGTGCAGAGGGTATCACAGGGGTGGGGGTTGGGTGTTCGCCGGTAACAAAAACCCGCCATCGGGTGGGAGAGAGAAACGAGTGTGGATGAGGGCGGAGGAGTTAGAGCGTGCGTGTAAGACCCTAATTCATTTAACCTTTAAACGACGCAGCGGAATTTCGAGTTTGAAAATTTCTTTCATGACATACATCTTGACATTCTAAAACTTCATATTATAATATAAAAACATAACTTATCGACACTAAATTACATATTTAAACATTTCCGTACAATCTGTCTTGTGACTCGATCTTCGATCTCTACTCCTTGGTAACCCTCAAGTCTCGTACTACCTGCGCTCACCACATAAAATTCATACCGTTAGTACGTATCATAAACATACAAGATTTGTACACGTTTACTTTTCATTCCATTAACTCTTTACATTCCGGCTTTCTTTCTGATCATACGATCCGTAGTGAGACTTCCTTGGTATCCTGCGTTACACTTCATCACCAGGCACGATGTTATTATCGTTAGTACTCAATTTCATTGGATGCATGCGTACATACTTTCATACAACCTATACGTACACTTAAAATCACACGTAGCAACATACATACCTATGTACCTACATACATACGTACGTACATACCTAACCACATCCATTCATACATACATACCTACATACTTACATGCCTTCATACATACATACATACCTACCTACATACATACATACAAACCTACATACATACTTACATACAAACATACATACATACTTACATACATACATACGTACCTACTTATTCCATACCTTCTCACAAGTTACATACGTACATACCTTCGTACATACTCACTTGACTACATATACATACCATCTGTATACATACTTACGTACAGACACTTATACTTACACAACATACATATGTATATACCTACATACATACCCACACTTATATCTTCAATCACCCATTGCAATATACCCGACTTATACTTGCCTACTTATATACGTCTGCATATATATTTATATATATCCTTATGTACTCGCTTACACACTATAATCTGTCATACATTCGCGCATACACGTTTACATACCTTCTACATACGTGTAAAGAGATACACAACATCCATACATACCTATCCACACATACGCTTACCATAAAGGTCATAAAACATGAGTTAAACTGATCATACGCAACTTAAAACGCGTTTAGGCGAGTTCCCATGGAAAAACGAGGCTCGAAAATAATTTTCGAAGTCATAAGACCCGTCGCGCGACGCGACGGGCCGTCGCGCTACGCGACGCCCTCAAAAACACAGTAGGTTGTTGCTGCTGTGCTGCAGATTTCCCGCGCGATTCCGTTTCACGGAAACGAGCATAACTCCCTCGTTTTTGATCCGTTTTACCCGATTCTTTTTCCTACGCGTCCGTAATTTAATTCTCCATCTAGTGGAACTAAAATCCAACATCCGACTTAATATAATTACCGACTTCTAACTCTTCGGCTTATTACCCTTTTACCACTTTTCGACCCATTCATGCATACGTCAACATAACTTATTCCTTTTACCAAAACCTCTTATAAACATAATAACATAAGTGACGTCTATCATAAATTACCAAATTCTTGGATGTCTTGCATCCTCTTAACACCTTATCGTTCATATGCTTATTTTTGACCCGTTAAGGGTATTCGTGCATTAATTGGTCTACAACTAATCAAACCGTAATCCCCACTTCCATACTTGTCCAAAACATTACACTAACCGAATAACTTGCTTCAAAACTACTTTTAAGCTCGTTTACCCCAAAATACCCATCAAGGGCATTTTGGTCAACCTTAAACCCATCTTTTACGACGAAAGACTTTAACACATATTTGACCTCAAACATCATGTTTAATTCATTACAACACATTATTACTTACTGGTACTAAGAAGTGATTACGGAAATCACTTACCTTATGCGTCCGTGCTCGTATCCGATTCCTTGCCTCTTCTTGACCCATTAACACCTTATGCTTGAGTCCGTCTCGGCGTGATTCCTATACTTTCATTTCATCGAAATCACGCTCTTATTAGCATACTCATTTGTACATGTAACCATCATATCATTCGCATAATTCACACTTAACTTTCCTTAGTAATTTCTAACAAGCATTAAAACATACAATCGACTTCATACTCTTTTCATCACACGTAATTCATCATGTAATTACAAATAATACATATTAACATAACATGTACCAAACGTCTTCCTATCATCCTACCTTTACGACAACGAATCCAATCATGTTTCTTAATCTTGTTGACTTTCAAAAGTCAACTATTAACCATAAGTGACCATCAACTCATCTACATATACCCGTAACATTGTAATCGACCATACGGACGACACTATATTCATTTTATCATACACTTGATGTGAGTACTACCTTTTAAGCATAACGTACAACTATTTCATGCACAATTCTTCTAAACTCATACATAACCCATCAAAACCAACTACTAATCATCATGTATCATTCCAAATGAACATTAAACATAATATCATCATATTCCTATACTTTCATCTAACAATAATTCATCATACCCACATAATACATCAATCATTCAACAATACTTGAACATAAGAGATGATTCTAGGCATCATCTTCACCCTAACTAACGGGTGTCACCTCTAAACATCAAATTAACGCAAACCTTTCATAACCCATGTTCCACACGAGGATTCTAACCCTTGTACATGATTCATTTCATCTTAACTCACGGATTAGAACATAACCCACTTCACCCATGATCACCAATCTTAGATTTAAAACATACCTTATGATCCTCTCGTGTTGGTGATCATTAATCCATGCTCGGTTATGGATTTGGGCCTTGATTCATCCTTCAAATTGAAGCTTTTGAAGAACTAGGGTTTTGGGGCTCTTGAGAGCCCCTGATCGATCCATCCAGAACACACACGAAGTGTGTGTTTGCGTGTGTGTTCTTTTTCTTTTTAATAACTCAACTTTCGTTAGTTCCACTTTAGCCCCTCGGGTTTTGTCTTTAAAACATACTGACATTACCTTCCTCTTTTAATTCTTTTGACCACACTCATAACTAGGTTAAATAGCCTAGTTATTTATTTCATGACGTGTCATATCAGAACACACGACAATTATTAACATTAGATTTTTGGGGCGTTACAGTGCGGCGGCCGGACATTACTCCGGTGATCGGAGTTTAGAGAGAGATGAGATAAAGAGGGGTGTCGGCTGATGATGTTGGTAGGGAATGAGGGTGTTGGTTTGTTTTGTAGTGTAGTGAATAATGGATTCCAATTACGATGCCTTCTATTTTTTTTTTTATAGGTGGTTCAACATGTATTAAGGTAAAGAAGGTATGGGGGTAAAAATGTCATTTTACACAGTCATTCAGAGGTGCAACCAAACAGCACTTTACTGGTTCAACACTTACCCATTCAGACCTCTTATTCATTCAGACCTCTTACCCATTCAGCACTTACCCATTCAGAGGTTGCCAAACAGCCCCTTAATCATTCTAACATAATATAAATAATTTCATATAAATTTTATTATTTAATATATATTTTAATATACCTTTTTACTCATTTAATTCGATTTTCTTTTTATAACTCGTGTTCGTTGATCAATTTTTTTTGATAACCTGCATTCATTAACCAATTTTCTTTTGATAATTTCTGGTCGTAAACCAATTTTAAAAAAAATATGCAGGTGAGTTTAACTTTTTTTCTTCATATTCTGGTATAAATTTTGTTCACAACATGCGTACCCTAACGACCCGAACTGATTCAGACTAAATATTGGTACTGGTATAGCTAATACAAGTACTAGTGTTCGTTTTATGGTTTTCGATCAATGTAGAATACGACTTAAAATTTTATGGTCACTCTAGCGAGTGTTGGTACCGTAACAAACTAAACCTATAACGACTGAATTTCCGCTACGTAGTGCGGAAAAATCACACTACTTATTATATTTAAGACAATAGTTTTTTTTTTAATTACAAATCTTACATATTCCAAATTACAATAAATAATTTCTTATCTACTTCTTTTTTGAGATTGAACCCAATACCTCTTACTAAAGAGGCAAGAGCGTGTCTATAAAGTGAGGTAGCCCTTTATTCAAATTAAAGAAAATAGTTTGAAAAAATAAAATAAGATTCTGAAAAAGGGTTCTTATGACCTTTTATCAAAGAAATGAGGTGTGTAACATCAATTTATCACCAAGTTTTGAACGAATAATTATGATAGTGATTATGATTTTTAATCTAATCTTGCTTAAACCATAATGTATCACTACTAGAATAATTGTGACATGCTAAACCACCTACCTTTATCTTATTGTTGCTACTAACGACATTCCAAAGAACCTGGTTGTCAGATCGGATGTCCGTCACTAATAAAAACTAATTTTTTTACGTCGCGTGTGGCGTCGAAACCGAGCAAATGATAATGTAAAACAAACGTGATTTGAAAATAAAACACGTTGTTTAGAAAGGCAGACTATTAGAACGGTTTAGTTTATCATCGTACATTTTTATGATACCAAATAAATACTTTATTTGGAGTATAACTTCGTTTTTAATAAAACTTATAACGGAACGTCAAGAGAAAAAATCAAGCACAACTACGTATTTAAGTTTTTAGAAAAACGTTATAAACATAAATTATTAAAGAAGTATCAAATTAATTGATAAATTAATATATATTCTAAAAAAAGAAAAAAGAATTATTAAAAAACTGGTAAAGGAAATATATGGTTTTAAAACGAAAAAAATTAAAAATATGTTATTAAAAGTAAATATAATAATAAACTGTTATAATATATTAAATAAAAAATAAGAAAAAATATATATTATTATAAAAATAAAATTACTATTTATCGTTATTTTGTTAACAAAATATATATAATAGCATCAAATGTTACAAGTTGTCAGTGAACTATGGAGAACATCGATGTTGTTGGTAAATTTCAGATTATTGTCAAGTATTTGGTATTTATAAAATACCTGCAAAACAAAATCGTTGGTATTTATATCATACTAAGTTTATATTTGGACATTTGCCAATGTAAAATTAGAAATGCCTTTTATTTTTTTGTTGCAAAGTCTGTATTTATCCAGAGCTGTTTCTTTGTTTGTACTTTTCAGAGAAAAAGTAGTTGCTAAATATTTATGTGCACCAAAACAAATATTTGAATTATTATGCTAGTTGTACACTTGCATATAAATATAACAAAACATAAATAGTAGAGAAATTCTTTTCCAAATTAATTGCATTCATTCATGTAAGAAGAATGAACCGACACATCGACAAAAGTTAATAAGTCGTATGGTTATGTTATAGGAAAACTGACAACTTATAAAGTTTGGTTAAGGGAAAATTGACGACCTACAAAGTTAGATGATACAAAGTTGCATCCCTTGTTCCGACTTGATATATTACAAAAAGGGCCCATAAAATGTAACATCACGATCTGGAGAGACAATTTGTATAAGCTTCCTACGAGAGGAACATGGATATTTCATCAATCTTGTGCCCTTTTTGCGACGAATTCGAGGAAACGGTGGAACATTTGTTTACTGCTTGCTCGATGGCTATTAGGGTATGGTCGGCCTTCAGCGCTTGGTGTAACATCCCTCCGCTTTTCTTCTTTGAATACAAAGACATTCTTGATGCCCACAAACTCATAAAGGGGGGTAAGAAGGCGGAAAAGATCATCCAAGGGTTGGCTATGATCGCTTGTTGGTGCATATGGAAAGAAAAGAACAAGGTGGTCTTTAATAAGAAGAATTGTAGTCCGCAAGACATCGAGTTAAAGTCGAGAGACTTTGCTTGGGTTAAATATAGATTCTCTTGTAATTATATTCGTTGGACGGATTTATGTAAATCCCCTCTGTATATGTTGTAATTTCTTTGTCCTTTGCCCGTTCGGGTCAGGGACGTTGTTGGTTGTTTGGCCTTTTGCCCGTTTGGGTCAGAGGCGTTTTTTATGAAGTTTAATTTAAAAAAATTAACTGTCAAAAAAGAAAATGTATCTTTTTTTTTCAATGATTTTAATGCTGAATCTTGCAATGATAATGATTTGCCAAATCAAGATAGAAAAGTTTACGAGTATAATGAAACTCCCAACCATAATGTTGGAAGTAACAAAAAATGTTAGCCTTTTTTTTTTTTGGAAAAGAGAACTTCATTAAAAAACACACATTCAACCCAAACGGGCAAAAGACCAAACAACACAAACACCCCCGATCCAAACGGGCAAATGGCAACAAATTACAACATATACATATGATATTTACACCAATCACCCCGACTAATATAATTACAAGACGTTCTATTGTTAATCCAAGCACACCCTCTCGACTTGATCTCCCTCACAATCTCATGCGGACTACGACTGATTTGATTGAAAACCAACTCGTTCCTACCTTTCCAAATGCTCCAACACGAGATAATCACCAACCCTTGGATGATTTCCTTAGCCTTCTTTCCGACTTGAGAATAATTATGAATATCCAGAATGTCTTTGAAATCGAAAATATAAATCGGAGGGATTTTGCACCAAACACTTATCTCTACCCAAACTCGAGTCGCCATAGAACACGCCGAAAAAAAGATGCTCCACCGTTTCCTCAAACTCGTTACAAAAAGGGCACATAACCGATGTAATGTCCACATTCCTTCTTCTTAAGTTCACTCTTGTAGCAAGTCTATCCAAGTTACCTCTCCAAGCCACAATATTGTATTTAATCGGCACCCATTTGCACCAATCGAAATTAGGAAGCTGACTATTACCCCTTTCGGCAATCAAGGCCTTTTTTACAGCCTTCACCGAAAAAACCTTCTTTTCTATCTTCCAACCAGACCCACCTATCCTTAAAATTGTTGAGCGTCACCTTATTAAGGGTCTCTATGCATTACTGCTACTCCTTTAGCTCCACGACCGACTCAGGCAGTCTAGACCAGTTCCATGTAAACCCACCATTTCCTCTGTTCATCTCCATTCTGTCTGCTACCCTGCAAATTTTAAACAGATCCAACCCAAACAAATGTGGCCATCTTTCCGAAAAAGGAATATCTCCTTCCCATGTGTCAATCTAGAACCTAATATCTTTCCCGTTCCCAACCTTGCCCACGATCAGATGGTTTAAACCCTTCCCTTTGATTTTAATACTGTAAGTTGATTTCACAATATTTTTCCAACACCCTCCCAGATTACCGTTAAAAGGAAGATAACACCTCTGGT
>JARYGA010039079.1:0-27134 GCA_030545235.1 Helianthus tuberosus
TATCTACACAAACTCTGTCTTTAATTATACAACAGGGGTTAGTTTTATTGATTTATGGAACAACTTTGCAGGTTCTTGCAGCATAATGAATTCACAAGATCAGTAATCTATCTAGCTGGCCTTCAACTAACAGACCTGTAAGTTGTTTCAAGAGGTGGCAATTTCAACCCACTTACTTATGAAACAGATGATGCAGGATGTTTTTATCTCAACCTGTCCAAAGAAATTAGCTAACAGAGAAACGGGTCAAATGGGTTGAAAGTCTCCAATAAGTCTATTTTTAATGCATACAAAGAACAAACTCCAAAACGTTTTAGTCATGTATTTAGATTAAAAAAGTATTGCCAATGCTTTTATAATCATAACTAACACGTTAATTTTTTTAAAGAAGAGTTTTCAACAAGGACAAAAAAGGTTTTCGGTCAACCAACCCGACCCGGCCTGTTTTGACTAGTACAGAAAGCTACCCATTACACAATCCACCTGAAATGCCCATCTTGCCACCTTTAGTTGTTGGTGGCATCTTTCAAGAGTTATTTGTTTGTATTGATGATGCTAAATTCAAATCCATACAATGTTAGGAACATACAGGATAACCATTTTAGTGGTATTATTCCAAAACAATTCCAGGACATACACAACCTGTGGTAAGTTACCACAATTAAATATTTCTCAACTTTTTTCTTAGTTTCTAACTTGATTATATCCCCTTTAAATCACATATCCTTTATCTTTAATAAGGTTTGGGGGTAATATGTTTGGCAAAGGGGAGAACGGCCCACCCTGGGATTTCCCTCTGGACAGTCCACTAGATCAGCAGAATATTACCTTCCCACCATCTACCGAATCAAATGCAGTTGAAACTTATCCTTTGCCTGAATCCATGATGCATAAAAAGAAGAAAATGAGCAAAATAGGAGTTTTAGTTGGTGGCGGTACACTAGTGGTTGCATGCTTACTACTTTTCGTGTTTCGGTTCTATAAATGTGGTAGAAAGCTTAGAAGACACGAAAGCAGTATAGGCTCACGGCATTCTCTTCCGCTGAGTCTAGCTAGAGGCAAGCTCCAAGAGGCCTTGCTCACTAATAACTGCATATTGTTAAATAAATACTATTGAATATATATGTATTCTGTATTACAGATACAGATACAGATTGTCCATTTGATTTCCCTGAGGAGAACCTGGAAATCTCAGTTGCCAGCTCACCTAGTGGGTTAAGGCATTTTCGTCCAGCCCATACTAAATTTGTGAGAGTAAATAGAAGAAGAAGTTTTGCTAAGAAGACTAGAACTCCGATTGGTGCAAAACTGTACACGGTAGCTGAGCTGGAACTAGCCACAAATAGTTTCAACCGAACTAACTTTCTAGGAGAAGGATCTCTTGGCACAGTGTTCAGAGGAGAGTTCCCTGATGGACAAGTACATTCTTGACACTGCATTATCAGGTCAAATTTGGGTACTTTTTGTTCATATGAAAATGGGTTGACCCGAAACACTTTTTTCCTCATTTCTTTTAATATTTTTGCATAGAAAAGTATTGCTTCAAATAACTTTAGTAAAAGGAATAAGGTTTTATGGATTACAAATACACTTCGGGTGAGATTTGACCTGTTTGACCAATTACATATAGAGCAAAACCCAAATCGACCCATTCATAAGTATAGGGGTTGAAATTGACGGTCATGACTCATGATCATTTTATTGTCTTTTTTCCTCGTGCAAGGTGTTTACTGTGAAGTGTATCAGCACGGTTGCACTCTCTCTTCTTGAAGAACAGCAATTTTTGGAGGTTATTTGGAACGCATCCCATTTAAGGCATCCAAACATCATAACACTTCATGGTTACTGTGTAGAACAGGGGCAACATATGCTTGTGTATGAATATGTAAGAAACCTCTCTCTTGATCATGCTTTGCATTCTGAAGCATACATGCCTTTATCTTGGGGTATGCGTCTCAAAATTGCTCTTGGAATAGCCCGAGCTTTGAAGTAAGCATCTCATCTTTACTTGAAGCACTAATTAATATGTGTTTCTCACATTTGTTATTTCAATGTGATCTTTTCAGCTACTTGCATTCCATTTGTGTGCCTCCTTTGGCTCACAGAAACTTGAAGTCTGCTAATGTCTTACTTGATGAAGATCTAATTCCTCGCGTCTCTGACTGCTGTCTAGCTATTTTGAAGCCACTAACTGTAAATAGTGCAAAAGCTGAGGTACATACATTGTTGGTTAAGTCTACCCAATTACTTATATATGGGTCCATATCCATTTGGGTTGCGCTTATAATATTGCTTTGTATTCATAACCAACTCATTAATTATTTGTAGCTTTTTAAACCAGAGTAAAATGTCATTTTCATCCCTGAGGTTTGACTACTTTTGCCTTTTTCGTCCAAAGGTTTGTTTTTCCGCATTTGGATCCAAAAGATTTGAAATCTTGCCATTTCCATCTGACTCTTTAACTCCATCCATTTTTTAACGTTAATTCATGGGCATTTTCGTCTTTTTAGACAATTTTTTGTGATGATTAAAGGGTTTGGGTGGGGAGAAAGTCTAAAAAAATGGAAATGCTCCTCATTAACGGAGAAAAATGGATGCAGTTAACGAGTCGGATGAAAATGGCAACATTTCAAACTATTTGGATCCAGATATGAAAAAACAAACCTTAGAATGAAAATTGCAAAAGTGGCCAATCCTTAGGGACGAAAATGACATTCTACTCTTTAAACAAAAAAAAACTGGATAAACAAGTGTTTGCTGCGGGTCAACGCAACTAGTTTTGACCCGTACCATAATTAATGGATGGTTTAAACAGGGTTCTGAAACGGTTGCTTCTGAAGACATCCAACCTGTATCTAGCTACCAGAAGGATGACATCTATGCCTTTGGGGTGCTGCTACTGGAACTTTTAACCGGAAAGAAGGCTTTTGATAGCGGGTATAATGCGCCCTTTATGTTCATCTATTGGACATGTATTATTGAATGATGTTTTGGTTTGTTTTGAACAGAAAAGAAGAGAGCTCTCTTGTGCAGTGGGCTTCTTCACGTCTTCACGACAGTGAGTCCTTGGATGAGATGGTTGAACCAGCCCTGAGAAAAACAATCCCCCCAAAAGCTCTGTCACGATTTGCTGATATTGTCTCCATGTGTACTCAGGTAGGTGTAGTTTTTGTAATAATGTTGCATGCAGTTAAACTTAAAGTGAATGGTGAAAGCTGACACGTAACACATGACAGGGTGAGAAGAGACTGAGACCATCGATATCAGAAATCATGGAATCAGTGACGAGTATGATAGAAGAGTACCGCAAAATGAGAAGCGCAGATATTGATCCATACGAGAGGTCTTTCCGATCAACTCAGTCGCGCACCCGTTTCCTTGGATCACCATCAGCCACCAATATGTCTTACTGATCTATCTTGCATATAATATACACAAGGATCTTGTGTTACTATTGTTCTCTTGTCAAATTTAAATCCAGCCCCTATATAGATTCGACAATTATAGAACCGCTTACTTCATTTTCTTTGACTATGATTAGATTCGACCATTATAGAATTGCTACAGACACTTAAGATTCTCAATGACTTCGAGTCGAACAAATATATTACACTACTCTATGTGGATTCGGATATAATACATATATATTTAAGATCTAGCAATTGTCATATTTGTTAGCTATGATTTAAGCTGAAAACAAATGGTAGTAAATTTTGTTTAAACAGTAAAGTGTCGAACAAATATATTCCGTTCATTGTTGGCGTCATGTGGAATTTAGACTATATATTACTTCGTAAAATTGATCGAACTTTATCGGCGATTAATCAAACATTTTATTTAATATATGTTCGTTGGACCCGTTGGTAGTGTTACGTATTTCAAATATATTAATAGATCATCAACTAATAATGGTAATAATTGTAATTGTAACAGAAACTATATTCAGATTAGTTTGATTATATTAAGATTGGAGTTTTATTTAGATTAATCCAAACCTTAAGATTATATAGTAAAGTTCTTTTAAGTCGAGGGTGGAAAGTGAAAATATATATATAAATCTATTCAGCTTCTTATTTCCTACCGATACAAAAGCAAGTTTGGGGAATAGTGCCACGCAGCTGCGTGACACTTTCCTATTCGACCAACCATTTTATTGTTTTATATTCGTTTTAAAATTACGGTTCCGTCTTTAATTTAAAATATAGTTACATTTTTGCCCCCACTTCAAAATAAAATTATGTTTTTGTCCCTCGCTCAAAATTACGATTTTACACTCGGTTCAAAATTATGATTTTATCCCCAGATTACAATTACATTTTTGGCCCCAGTTCAAAATAAATTTTTGCTTTTGCCCCAAATTAAAAATGAGGATTTTGCATTTTCGCCCCGTTTCAAAAATTATTATTTCGCCTTCGGTTTAAAATTATGTTTTTGCCCGGTTCAAAATAAAAGTATGCTTTTGACCCCCCAATTCAAAATTACGATTTTGCCCTCAGTTCAAAATTTTGATTTTGCCTCAGTTCAAATTAAAAATATAGTTTTGTCCCCAGCTTAAAATTACGATTTTGTCCTTAGTGCAAAGTTATATTACGATTTTGTCTCTGGTTCAAATTTATGGTATTGCCATCACTTTAACTTTTGGCAAATTACGATTTTACCCAAGTCAACAAATATAACTTTGTCCTCAGTTCAAATTACAGTATTGCTATCGTTTTAGTTTTTTTAGCAAAACTATAAAAGTGTTTTTTTAGTTGGTTGACTGGATTTAATTTTTTTCCATGTCAAGGAGCTGCCTAACACTCGCTTATTAATCCTGACAAACTACAGTTTTGCCCTGAGCTTAGAACTACGGTCTTGTCATCGTTTTAGTTTTTTTTTTTTCTAACAAAACTATAATAGTATTTTTTTAATTGATTGAGAATTATTCGGCCATCGCCCCGCAACGCGGGCGGGGCATCAACTAGTTTTGAAACATATGGAAAGTGAAAACAGTTTATTTATTTATTGATGATATAATCATTAACAACAAATGGAAATACACTTTGAATTTCATGTATGAAAAAAAAATGGTATAAATATCTATAATCAAATGTACAAAGACTTTATTAACGTTATAAACATTGTTAAGTAACAAATAATCTTTATCTTTACTATATAATAAAATAAAACACTTTAGAGACACTTGTCATCATATCAGGGCATCTCTTATAAATAATTATTAGAGTAAATTACGTTTTTGGCCCCTGTGATTATGTCAGTTTTACTATATTAGCCCAAAATAAGATTTTTTAACGTTTCTGCCCCCATGGTCCCTATATCTAACCATTTTGGCCCCTGAGACTAACTCCATCCATTATCCTGGTTAATTATTAATGCACATGATGGGTAAATTGGTAATTTCCCCTCTCCTTTTAATTATTTTATAAAAAAAAACCCTAGTCATATGTGCAGTCTTTAGCTTCATCATCTTCAACCATCATCATCCCCACATAAATCATCATCTTCAACCATCATCATCTGTGCAGTCCTCCGATCACCCCCTTTCTCCGATTCCACCACTATTCAAAACCTCCTCCGACGCCATTACACCATAAACCTCCGTCGCACAACACCGACAACCATCCTCCACCTTCGATTTCACCTACCACCGTCGCACAACACCACCATCAACCACCACTATTCATCACCTCCCTCCGATTCACCACCACCGTTCACCTGAAACCCCCATCAACAACATCTACTACTGGTTTCTCCTCCACTTTTTCACCTACAGAGCTTAACAAATCAACAGACTTGCAATCGGCTGAGCCTGTTTCTCAAAGAATTCAACACATGGGGATTTTGATGGAGTAATTACCTGCGGAATAGGCTCTTTCAGTTGGTTAATCGATAGAACAACATCATCAAAGGACATTGCAGTCGCCGGCTTCAGCTTTGTACCCAGGTGCGTTGACTCCACTTCTATCGGTTGAAGAAGATGATGGGAAAATGGAATCTCAGATTGGGGGTTTTGTTTGTGTTAATTGTTAGTGCCGCCACCCCTGCAAGCTTTTCCGGCAAACCACCTGTTGACGATTCAGCATCGATTCCAGGTAAATATTGTATTAATCCTTGTCAATGTCAATTTTGCAAACTAAAATGAACCAACTTTTAGGGTTCCAATTGGGGAAGATGGCTTTTTTTGAAAACTGGGTTAAGTAAATTCTTTTCTGGTGTATAGCTGGTGAACTACACAGGCCTATCAAATTTTATTTAAGCCCACTAAATTTAGTTGAACAAACCTGAAACCCCATTATTTCATTGAACAAACTCGAGCAAACCTGAAACCCCATTATTTCATAGAACAAACCTGTTTGTAATTTGATCTCTATTGCAAACCCAAAGTTGATGAAAATGTTGCATAGTTAAGCACTTGAGTTACTGGCCAATTGGAAAAATATTAGACTTTGGTGATGAAGTCGATGTGAATATGTTCTTGAAGGAAGGAATGATAATTTTTTTTATTTAAACGGAGAAAGGAATGATAAATTAATGGGGGAGAAGTGATGAGAAGGGAAATTACCAATTTACCCATCATGTGCATTAATAATTAACCAGGATAATGGATGGAGTTAGTCTCAGGGGCCAAAATGGTTAGATATAGGGACCATGGGGGCAGAAACGTTAAAAAATCTTATTTTGGGCTAATATAGTAAAACTGACATAACCACAGGGGCCAAAAACGTAATTTACTCTAATTATTATTTTAGTTTAATCTCTTCTAATTAATTATAGATAACTCTCCTACTAAATATTCTTCAGTTTAATATCTTATGGATAATTATTATTTAGTTTAATCTTCTTCTCATTTATAATATTATTTATTTGAATTAATTATTACTTTTATATTTATCTATTTACTTCAAATTCAAACTTAATTATCTAATTTGATATTAACTATAAATTTGAACATTTTGTTTAGTTTGGTATCAAATATATTTTACGAAACTTAAAATAAAATTAACTAATATTATATCATTTATACATTTACGGAGTTTTAAATAAAGGGTTAAATTTATTGAGACTTTGTTAACAAATTTTGTAACAACATAATAATCTATTTTTATCACGAAAACCAAACTTTGTGTTAATATATTAAATATTTTTATTTTCACTATACAAAATTACATTTACTCGACCAATGTAATACATGAGGTTTTTTAAGATATAACTTTTTTTATTATTTCATGTATAAAATTAGATTTATTCAATTCGTACAATACACAGGGTTTTTTAAGGATATATATAATTTTTTATTATTTAGTACAGAAAATTACTTTTATTCAAACCGTGTAATACACATATTTTTAAAAATGTATTTTTTTGTTATTTGGTATATAAAATTACATTTATTCAACACGTGCAATAAATGAGGTTTTTAAAGATATATTGTTTTATTATTTAGTATAAAATTTATTTATTCAACCCGTGTAATACACATGGTTTTAAAGATATAACTTTTTTTATTTCGTACATAAAATTACATTTATTCAACCCGTACAATATTGTTCTTATAGATATAACTTTTTATTATTTAATAAATAAAATTATATTTATTGAACCCGTGCAATAAATGAGGTTTTTAAAGATATATTGTTTTATTATTTAGTATATAAAATTTATTTATATAACCCGTGTATTACACGGGGTTATAACCTAGTCAGTATATAAAAAGATATCCACATAAGTTCAAATAATAATAATAATAATAATAATAATAATTAAAAAAACTTTATTTGTAAAGGAATAAACTTTACAATAATAATAAAATAAAAAACAAATTCATCACATCAGCAACGAAAGTTATCTAAACTTATGTGAACACTATATAGATTAAAAAGATTCTAAGCAACCAACATATAACAATAACAAATAAAAATAAAAATCTCCACGAGATATTTAAACTTTAAAGATTAAAAAAAAAATATATAAATCTATTCAATCATACTCCTTTTTTAGTATCAAATTAAAAAATATCCCAACACCCCTTTACATTTTCCCTTTATAAATCAATGAGTTAATTACACAATGGACCTTATAGTTTATAGCTAGTTTTATATTTGACTACTAATTATTTTCACAAAAGGTCTTTGGAATTAATAATAGAGTAATGACATAAATGGTCCTTTTTAAATGGAAGGGTATTTTAGTCTTTTTACTGAAATTTTGACATAAAAATTAACTAAGTTTGGTGTTAGTACCCAAAGGTGTTACAAAATTAAAACCATAAACCTAAACCTGTTAAAAAAAAGTTAGTACCCAAAGGCGAAACTAGCTATAAACCACATAGTTCATCTGTTTAATTAACTATAAAAAAATTATGATTGGTTGAAAAATGGTAGGGCCCACCATTAACCCCTCGCTCTCCTCCATCACTTCTCTTCCCTGCATAGGTGTATACTCACCTCCCTTACTCCTCCCCGCTCACCGAAATCGGGCCGGCATCCATTTACCAATCGGTGAACTCCATTCACCGAATGGATCCCTGAGACCACACTGTCCCCCCTTATAATTATTTCACTTTCACCGTATAATGTTTTCAGTTTAGGGTTAGAGAAAGCAATGAATGTGACTAATTTTGTATTTATCGTCGATTTACTGTTGTTAAGTTTTTTTATTCTTAATTTGTGGTTATCAACAATAGCCAAATGATAGAAAATGATATATTTTTATATTGATAAACAATCAAACACTTGTTTTTCTAAAGGGAAGTGAAGTTTCCACAT
Source organism: Helianthus tuberosus (assembly GCA_030545235.1). Lineage (NCBI taxonomy): Eukaryota > Viridiplantae > Streptophyta > Magnoliopsida > Asterales > Asteraceae > Helianthus > Helianthus tuberosus. Next base: position 8,766 of record JARYGA010039079.1, read on the forward strand.
TCCCTTTCGTTTACAACAACCTTAACCGCACAAGCCTGGGCTGGGCCTACCTCCATCCCTAGAGGAGCCGTATGAGGCGGAAGCTCCACGTACGGTTTTGAAGCCGAGCCTTTCCAGCAATGGGTCCTAGGGACCGATATGATGATTGGTTTAGGTAGGGCGGCCGACCGGCCTACTACGGGCACCTGTAGGGATTAGTGTGTGAGACCGCGATCCACAAGAGCGAGGTGAGGTTTGGAACTCTACTGCGAGAGGGACGCCTCGCGAGCCGGGCTTTTAGAAATGAGGCCTTTTGGCGAAGCCAAGTCAATTTCGGGCCACCAAACCCTGCAACTGATGAAAAGGCCCTATGGTATGGAGTAAAGGGAAGCGTGTACGTTGTCACACTCCCTGCCTTCCAAAGGTGCCTAGAGGACGGGCCAGACGCAGCAGAGCGACAACCCGGGAGCGGATTCCCCACCGGCGGGAGCACAGGAGACAACCATCTCAAGGCACATCACGACCTACAGGCAACACCGGCGAGACCTGGGAAGGCAACCCGATTGGGAGTCAGAGGATCCATAGTACCTGCAGCCTCCCGGACTTCATCTTCATCATTTTTGAAAGTGGGGGGAAGGGATCTTTTTTCTGCAACGGAAAAAAAACGGGGTAGATTTGACTCGGCACAACCTAACGATACATCCAATACCAATGATATGTGCTTAGAATGCGTTGCTAGATCTCTACTTGTCACACCCTGACTTTTGCGGAAGCGTGATTTAGTGTGACTTGCTTAATATCATTGCATTTAACCATAACAAACAACTATATGATAAAACCAAGATGTTCATCCATAGATAGTTTTCAAATTAATACAACCGTCATTGTTTAACATCAAACTAAGACTTCAACTTCTAGTACATAACAATCCAAGTTTTAAGTTCCAATCTGGACTTAACAAAAGACACTAGCAAACTAGGTGTCGAGCGATGTATCTTACCCAAGATAAAATACAAAACCCAAACCTTTCGACTTCGGATGACACCTTTTATTATTAGAGACATAACTTGTAAACTTCGACGCCCTCCAGATCCATACTTAATTTCCTGAAATACATGTAGTTTGAAAACATCAACAAAAGTTGAGTGAGTTCATGTGATTTGTATGTGTGCACGAATCATCCTTGAAAACATTTGTAAGTATGTATGTATTTGTAAACTGGTATGAAGCAACAAGGAAACAGATCAATTAATGTGTAGCTAATACATTAATATAAGTGACATGGTATAGGAAGCACACAACCCTGTAAGCGTATTTCGTACCGGCCCCTCCGGCGGAACGACATAGTCACCACATGCGGCCAACTTGCAGGCCCATGGGTGGGGCTCGCAACACCCAATAGATCTATCACTCATGCACCTCGGTCCTTATACAAGGATTAATGGTCTTAAGTCATTCGCCTATCCATTCACATGATCTAGCAGTACCTTCCTTAGCTAATCATACCATTTGTAATTTGTTTGTAAACAGTATGTAACATGTACTTCACCCCCGAAGTTATAAAACTGAAAACAGTTAAAAGAAAAGGGGGGACATGAACTCACAGTTTTGTGTTCCTTGTATCCGATGTAACTCAAAGCTTCCTCTAGAACGCACGACTACCTACATGCGTACTACGGTCCATTAGACGAGCAGGTCGTGCCTTGACTTGGTAATGATTAGTGTCTTTGAGTTACGTTTCAAAGTGTCTTCATTAATATTCCAAGTGTATAATTATTTGTTAAAATAATTAATATTTTAACTTAATACTTCTCAAGTATTTAAACATGTATATCCTTCCCAAGGATGAGTATATTTGTATTTGTATTCTTGTATATTCTTGCCATGTAAAGGTGTCGCATTCCGGTGTGTATTTATACGTATGAAAATGCGTATTTTTATTGTATTCATTAAGTATTCCTATACTTAATTTCGTATTAATTCTCCGGGATATTATTTCTAATAAAAGTTCATATATATTTCCAAAATATATATTTTAAGGAATATTACTTAGAAAAATTATTTATAATTTTTCCTTTGGCAAAAATATTCGTATTTTCATATAAGTTCCAAAAATAATATATTTTCAAGTCTCACTTAGAAAATATATATATAAACTTATTTTTATCCAAAAATAATGTATTTCGAGTGTACTCAAGAAAATATATATCTTTCCCAAAAATTATATATCTTCTAAAAATTCCAAGAAAATATATTTTTACTTCCCAAAAATAATATATTTTCTCCTTGTCAAAAAAAATATGATATAACTTTGTAATAATTTGTAAAATCATATTTTCATTTCCTTGTGTCCAAAATATTGTTTATCAAAATATACACATGGATAATATTTCCGGAATATTTTGTCAGTTACATTTCTTGTTCGGCTTTCGCCAATATTTTGTGTGTAACTTATATATTTATTCCTTGAGATTTTGGCAATATTTTGGATTGTAATCATTGGTATTTTGTGAGTTATACTATTTCAAGTCCTAAAATAATATAACTAATACACAAAGTATACAAATAATCACACATGTGTGTCCTCAGTGTATATATATTCTAAATATATATTTAGCCACTTTTATTTATAAAAACCAACCTCCAATATTTGTATTTTTGTAACAAAATTATGGCAAAGTTTATATGGAAAACTCTTGGTTAAAATACACTTGTAAATATTTGTTTAAATTTTTTTTCTATGTGCTAATATTTTTAGAAAATTTTGCCATAGTTTCCCCTAAAAATGGAGGTTTCCATGCTTTCAAGCATATCATTTTCTTTTGTAAAAATCATCACAATCAATTCGCAATCAACTCTAAACAACTTACTCTTACCAATTTTGCCAAAATCATGCTTAATCTACCACTTCATGAACTTGAAAGTTTGTGAAAAATTATAGTAACTTGGTAGTGTGTTTAGTGAGTTTAGTTTCCCTTTAAAGTGTGGTTGTTTGTTTAAAAACATCATTCTTGAAAAATTTAGATGTTTACAACTTGTAATCATGTTTTACAAAAAATGTTTCTTTATGTAATCTTCTTGTTACACAAGTGTTTCTACACTTGCTTAACTACCAAAAATAGTGTTTGTTTATGTAAGAACCAAGATATACTAAAACTCATATTTTGAACTTGGTTCTTTTGGAAAACCATTCATAAATTTTAGATCTATATGATTATTAACTCACTTTGATTATTATTTTTCAAGAAACAAAAGTATTCTTTTCAAGTTCATGATTTAAGGGTGAATGATCTTTCATCCTACAACATTCTTACTTTCACATCTTGCTAAACTATGTTTTTAATCATGATTTAGCAAGACCTTATGATGATTAACACTACTTCTACAAACAGTCCAAGATCAACAATCATAACAACTTATAAACAACTTAGTTGCATCAAGATTACTTCATAAATCAAGCTTATGTTCAAGTTTCATGCTTATGTTCTTTAGTGTTCTTCAAGTTCTTGTTTATGATTCATCATTAACCACTTAGAACGGAAGTAAAATAGATAGATCAAGACCCTTACCACTAGCACAAGGCTAGGGATGATTCAAGAGTAGAAAGTGAGTGGATAAAAGCAATTAGAGAAGGTCCTTTAGCTTCCAAAGCCACCGAGCTCCTTTGTGTGATCTCTAGCTCCCTTGTATGTATGTAGAATGTGTGTGAATGAAGAAATGAAGGTGATGGTGGTGTGGATTGGGTTCGGCCGAAAGCTCCCAAGGGGAGAAGAAGATGATCAAGTGTGTGTTTTAGTATGTGCACAAATGAGCTCTAACCTTCCATGTATACTTATAATCCATTTAATCATTCCACCCATTGTGTAATATGTCATGTAGTAGGAAACAAGATCTTATTTTATATTGAAATAAAATCTATTAAATAGGCCATGTGTTGGCCGTAGACTAGGTTGGGGGGGGGGGGGTCTAGCATAGGTTTTAACTAGTTAGTTACAATCTAGTTACAATTCAAGTGTTAGTTACATGTCTTGGTTATTAGATATTTTTAGGAGGTGTTATGATGTTCAGGGACCGTAACTAGCTTGGAAACATTAAAACAGTGCTTTTAGTGTAACTTTGATGTTTCGGGTAGTGTCCGGTTGTTCGGTTGGATACTGGTTTGTTAAGGTGCTAAACTTGCAGTTTAGTGTGCTTTATGTACCCTTTTGTGACACTTTTGATTCCCGACACTTAGGAAAGTATTCAGAACCATTTAATCATATTTCTGCATGATATTAGTTTGTTTAAATGCTGTATTTTGCTGAATTTTGCAGAATTCTGCAGTTTATGCGAGTTTTAGGCACTTCCTGGCACTTAAACTATCTCTAGGAAGGCAGTTCTGCGATCCTTACTTCCCTACACACTATACTAGTGTGACCCTTGGTTTCTGGCTCATTCTGTGTTTCAATACACTGTCTGTTTATCTGCTGTACTCTGTCAGCATTTTTCTGATTTGCCGGATAACTGTGCTAACTGTGTTTCGTGCATCATTTCAATCAATAAGGTTTGCATGCAATAATGTTCTGTCATTTGAAGTATATGATGCACATGTATGTATGGTAACAATAATCAGAAAGCAATTCAAGTCATAAATTGTAAATCAGCACAGTCATTAACCATTAATTATTGTCTAATTAATTGTACGGATGCATGCAAATTTGACAGTTGTCACACTACTCTAGAAAGCTATACAGGGAACAACGAGCACGGGTTGACCCGGGGATTACCTTTCATTACTTCTTTCACGACGAGAGAACCGCGTCCGCATCAGTCGAAGTGGTGGAAGGCCCCCTGAGTCAAAGGGAGAGCTTCTGCGCCTCTCTCCAAGAGATACGATTCGGTATCTGAATCGGCTGAAGGAGAGTGAGAGTTCGAAGTTGCCGGTAGGTCAATATCCGGGGGTTGCTTTCCCTTAGTAATAGTCAATACGAGGCCCAGAACCCTATACGGGACAGTGAGAGGAGCTGCTTCTTCTATTTATACTTGCCCATTAGGACCCTTGCCCTATGTTAGCCGGTTTCGACTCTGGACCATACCGCAGCAGCGGTTGCCGCTCGATCGAAATGGGTCTAATCCTGATATGGGTATTGGCGCCTTTGATTAAAGAATGTTCTCCGCCTTTTTCCTCCACCTACCGGGATAGGTAATTGTTGGAATGTGCTTCATTGGAACGTAGCTAATCGTCCTTGCTTTTAGAGAATTGCTGGCTCTGCCTCGGCCCTTCTGCCTATAGTCTAAGGAACCGGTAGCAAGATAGCTCTAAGAAGTGGGGGCGCCCTCGTAGTTTTATAAAGATTCTTTCACTCCTATCCCCTTATAGGAGGAGGATGCCAAGAGGGTGTGGAAGCAGGGACAACATCGGGGTGGTGAGGTGGCACCCTCCCCTGTCAGGAAACACCGCCTCCCTCCCCATTCCAATTTCGATGCACACTGGAACCCATCACTGTCCTCCCCGTTCTCCAATTTTTGACTGTTGGCTCTTTGTAGCCGTTGAACAGTAAAAAAAAATTAAAACCTATTTAAACCATTTCTCCATTTAAATATATGTTATTAGATTTTATCACTCCTAATTAATGGGTATGGTCCGTGGAATTACATGAGGCCATACAAAATATTGAGAAAATGCCAAAAGTGGCAAGTGGTGCCTAATGAGGTATCACAAGCGAAAAGATCTAAAATGAGCACGTCGGGGAGTTATAGTGTGGGTGGTTCTAATGCACGTTGTGCTATTAATATAAACTATGACTCCGAGTTTGGAGATCAACCCCTGAAACAGAGCGGCCAATTGGAAGGGATCATGCTAAATAACAGCTGCTGCAAAGGCTTTGGGTTCATAGGGAACGAGCTCGAGAAATGTATCAAAACTTGATACAATTCTACAAAACTTCAACTATTTTATTGAAGTGCAAGAGAAGAGGTACAAAAAGAGAGAAAGAAAAAGAAGAAACGACGACGAAGGAAATGGAGAGGCTTGCGCACAATAAGAGACGACTCAAATTTGATATACAAAATCAAGAAACTGAAGAGTTTCGACTCATTAGAACTGACATCAAAGGCCTACCAGAACGAGGCCGTGCAGTGCTCTCAAGAATGAAGGAAAAAATTGCGAAGAAATGGTTAAGAGGAAGTGGACTGTAGTTGTTTTTTTTTTAAATGAGTTAAATGCAATTTAAGTCCCTGTGGTTTGGGCCATTTTGTCAGTTTAGTCCAAATGTTTCATTTTTTGCATGTGGGTCCAAAAATGTTTCACCATTGCCATTTTAGTCAACTGGGTTAACTTCATCCATTTTTTCTGTTAACGCGAAGGGTAATTCGGCCATGTACCCTTCTAGTTAAAATAATTACATATAAAATGACTGAATTGTCATTCTCGTTAACAGAAAAAATGAATGAAATTAACTCATTGGACTAAAATGGCAACGGTGAAACCTTTTTAGACCCACAGGCGAAAAATAAAATCTTTGGACTAAACTTGCAAAATGACCCAAACCACAAGAACTAAAATAACATTTAACTCTTTTTAAATTATGTCTTTTTTTAAATTTTGTCTTTAATTCCTAAGCTATGTATTTTTTTTTATTAAATTATGTCTTTAATTCCTAAGCTATGTAATTTTTTTAATTTAATGCAAACTTTTTATATTTTTAGCATTTAGGTATTTAAAAAAAGAAATAAAAACAAAAGGGGGAAGAATGAGAAACCACACCTCATGTAGTCATGTTTGGGCGATGATGATGAGGCGGAAAGGGAGAGTGATGTGACGGTGATACAGGCTTAGGGGAAGGGAGACCACACCCCACACCCCATAGCCTAATTGTGTTTGTTCATGGCGGAGATCACAAAAAAATCTTTTTTAGTTAACAAAATCGAAACACATTTTCTGATTGGTGCATCGTGTATGCATATATATTGTGTTTGTGCGTAAGGTCACTACCACATAAATGAGCATTAGAGATTGTTCTAGCCGTCAGTAATTACTGACGGACTCCACTATAAAGAAAAAAAAGGTAAAGATAAAATAAAAAATACTGTTATTAATCTAGCGAAATTACACTTGTTTATATTTCTGATGGAATATCATAAATTCCGTTGATAACCGCCTTCACAGACCAATTTATGATGTATGGATGATTGGATGGTGTACGTATGATATGTGTGAAGGACCGCATTCTTGGGCCAAGTGGGCATATGTGTACTATGATGTGTTTCTTATTAGAGTTAATAGCCAAAATGGTCCCTGCGGTTTGCTCATTTTTGCCACTTTAGTCCAAAATCCAAAATTTTTAAATCTGGGTCCCTGAGGTTTGCATTTTATTGCCATTTTGGTCCAAATCTCAAATCAGGTCAAATTTCTAAAAAAAAACCTGGTTTTTGTCCTTTTCCTCATGGGCATTTTGGTCATTTGTCTATAAACCTTGCTCTCTCTCCCTCTATAAACTCTGCCCTCCTTTCCCCTCCATTAACACCACCACTGCACCACCACCATCCCCACCGCATCACCACTACAGTCTACACCACCATCCCCACCGCACCACCACCCATGTCTCTCTCTCTTCTCTCTCTCTAAGCAACCCTCTCTCTCTCTCTTCTCTCACCCAGCGGAAGTACAGATCGAAGAAAACCAGAAGGTTAAACCACAAACACCGCTCCACAACAAACGGCTAACCCTAGCCGCCGCCGTGCAACCAGAACCCAGTCGCATAAACCAGTAGCCGTGCAAACCAAAACCCAGTCGCATAACCCGCCGTCTACACAACCCATTCGAAACCTGCAAACAGCTAACCCTAGTGGTAGTGCAAACCAGAACCCTAGCCGCTCCTAACTTGAACCAGATCTAAACTCGAAACTGCCAAGGTTAACCACCATCATTCCTGTGTTCCGACGACACCTAGCGGCGACTAGGGTTTCCAATCACTGATCTCTCTAGAATTGTTCAGATCTACCGGGGATGATTGGTGGTAATGGTTGCGGTGGCGGATTATGGTGGCTGTGATAGTGTGTGTGAGAGAGATAGAGAGAGGGGGAGAGAGAGAGTTGTGGCGGCGTATTACGGTGGCGGCGGATTATGGTGGTGCTAATGGTGGTGGTGGGTGATGTTTAAGGGTGAGAACTTGTGTCCGTACATATATGATGATTGAGAGAGAGAGTGTGTGTGCAATTAATAATTAGTTATAATAAAAGTATAATGACCAAAATACCCATGAGGAAAAGGACAAAAACCAGGTTTTGTTTTTTAGAAACCTGACCTGATTTGAGATTTGGACCAAAATGGCAATAAAATGCAAACATCAGGGACCCAGATTTAAAAATTTTGGATTTTGGACTAAAGTGGCAAAAGTGAGCAAACCCCAGGGACCATTTTCGCTATTAACTCTTATTATTTTATAATGATCAAAACCATATTACTTTATCAAACACATCAAAGTATTCGTACAAATGGACATATATTTATGAACACATGCACCATTTATATCTTTAAAGACTTGAAACTCATTCAATTCTGCCTCGCAAACCCTATGTTTTTTGCTTATCATAATCTTTTTGGATTATGAATTTTTGAAAAGTTTCATATTGAAATATAGCAATTGTACATTGTTAGTTATGTATTTACTTTCCCAATTGTCATTTAGTATAACATAAAAATCATTTGGACCATTTATCAAAATTATTATAAATATTACAGACTTAGTAACATATAAAACATCACCCAGGGCCGGCTCCATAGGCTTGGCAACCTAGGTGTTGAAAAATATTTCAATCAAACAGTAAATTAATTCAAACTTATTAATTACCGAGTTATTAGCCAAACCAGTTTGTTCCAACTTGAGCAAACTGATTAAAGAAAGGTAGAAGGAGACTGTCCCTTTATCGGACGAATTAAAGAACACACAAATTAAAACCTACCTGGCGATTAAGAAAGGTGATCTTCGAATTGCACGGATGATTCCTATCCTTAAAGGATTTTACGCGCTCGTATTGCTGTGAGCTGCAGCGTAAACTCTCAGGATTTAATGCAGAACTGTTCTGGTATTCCAACAGCAATGGAAACCAGAAAAACGCAGAAGCTGGAGAAGAAACTGAAGGTTGCGAAAATTGTATATATAGAATGGGTAGCAGGAGACTTTTATTTATAGGCTGTGATCACACCAAAGAATGAGAAAACGGGGAGTGCGATAACCATCCAGAACCAAATCCGGTTGCTGAAGATATCCCATACGAATTCGAATTACTAGAGATAATGAGATAACCCCCACTGTTTCGAATTCACCTCTATCTCCTTATCTCATTCGATCCACATATCTGACACACCTGAACCGGATCCTAGCTAAAAATAAAAGCTCCTAGCGACGATGCGTAAGTGCGAATTGCAAAGCGCGCCTCAAACGCGCCCATTCGCGAGCTCGCGGCTCGGCTCGGCTCGGCGCGCGTGTGGGCTTTATCCACTTCTCAACCCATCTAACACTTTGGTGGCCCATAAGGAGTAATCCCTTATAAACCACTCAAACTTCACCCCCGTCACCAATGTGGGATGGAGGAAACATACCAACTTGTATGTTCACCTTCAATATTTCCAACAATCCCCCACCAAGTTGGAATGTTTCCTTTCACTTAGAATGATGATGTCACTAGGTGTCACGAAAATTAAATGCAACACCTCACAAAATCATGCCCACTGTAATAAAGACACGTGTCATGAGCTTTAAACGTGTAACGAAGTGATTTGAGGGACTAAAAGTGGCAAACAATGCAAACATGCATGTAATAGGATCCAACGTGTCAACATGCCTAACTTGTGCCTCCGAATGACCTTACGCGACGTTCATATTCTTAAATGAATAAATTGTAGGATGTAAAAGAGCAGTTGGTGCTTAAATTGAAAATTTTACAAGCATAGGGGTTAAATGTGTCAACATGTTAAAAGTTACCTCTGAGTGATCTTTTAACGATCCCAAAAGCATTGTAATAATTATATTGTTGCTCTCAGGAATATCGGATAGTAATCTCATAGAGTTTCGATGAAAACAAGACTTTTCGGGTGATCTCACAACTAACCGGGAGCTTAACAGAGTTAATTTGTGACCTAAGACACTTAAAAGTTAACTATGGGGGCCAATAGTGCAATAAAAGAAAGTTAAATAAACTTAAAATGGACCAGGGACTGAAATTGCAAAGCTGGGAAACTTTTAACCGGAATTACCCATCGTCGCGGGCCGCGTAGGCCGTCTCCATTTCTTACGTGGGCCGCGTAAAAGGTGCCAGCGACCAAAAAAGGGACAACTGCATGTTGCAGCCTGTTCCACCGCCATTGCATGGCTGTTTTTGATACCAAGGACTGAGCAACTGGTTTTTACTGCCCTAGTGAAACGCCCCATTCTTTACCTTTTTATTATTTATAATAATATAGACTTCATACAAATTTTTACAAAATTTGGGCATGACCCGTTCGTAACGTAAGTGATTTCCCTGCTTTTAAACAATAAAACACCCCAACTTAAAGGAGACCTTCGACCACACATTCTAAGTAACAAAAACGTGGTAAACAAGAAGTCTTTTAAATATTCCCAACTATTTCATAAAAAACCTTTTTTTAAACCAAAAGCGGACAAGTTTAAGTTGTCTAGATACAAAATCTGCTAATTAACTAAGTTTTACCAAAACATAAAGGCGACTAAAACCAACACCATACAAAATAGACATCTTCGGAAGCGTGAGGTGGGCACAGTTTGTGTGTGTGCTCGTTCCAAGTCGCCAAACCATTAAGTCGAGGATTTACCTACATCATACATCAAAATTAATTTCGTCAGTTATGTCACGACTAATATAAGTAATATATATAATCCATACTTGCAATTCATACATACACTTTCTTACCCGTAGAAAAGGGTCAAACATACCATCTCATAGTTGAGGTAAAACACGCCATCCATTAATCCGTTAGTAATGGGTTAATTTCATTCAAAACGTAACATTCATCCAATCCGTTCACAACGAATCGAATACCTTCCTTTCATCATTCGTATTTGCATTCACTTCAACCCATTTATGACGGGTTGAACTATACCATTCTTTTTTTTTGCATAACTTTCCATTCTTTCGGCTTGTTCAAGACGAACCGACCATGATACATGTCCTCTCATAACATTCATTACATACGACCCGTTTGTAACGGGTTATGCTATCTACTTTATAACTACCATAACTAAGGTCTTTGTACAAGAACATTAAGTGACATAATAAAAATATATGTATAAAACAACATACATTCTATTAGTGCGACCAGTTCATACGGTTCGACTACATAACATTCCAACATACATTCTATTAGTGTGACCCGTTCATACGGTTCAACTACATAACATTCCTTTCCTTTCTCATTTTTCTCACCATTCCTTAAATGTTCAACACATCAAATTACCATGTTTTGCACTACCACTTTCGAACTAGAATTTATATAATGAGACTAACATTCATAATCTACACTAAGGATAGACAAAGTTCAAAGGAACTTACCGTGGTCTTGCACTACTTGTGTTTTAGAATGGCTCGTGCCTTCTTCCTTCTTCGCTCCTACATGTTACAACTTCATACTTTTAGCTTTCATACGAATTAATTACATGCGCATTTCCTTTATTCGTCATGGTGTTAAACAACTATGCACACTTCCATTTCTATTCTACCACATCAATTTAACAAGGATTCATATCAAATCACAAGTAAATAAACATAGGCATTTCATCGAACACCTTATGTGCGTACCATCAATAAGGCATAGTGTACAAGTAATTAAAGCACATTTTTCCTTGTTCATTAATGGATCATCATAATTATTTAATCTTCATATATTATCATCATAATCATATGTATTCTGTTTCTTATCAAATTATTCATCAAAATATCTTCTACAACTCTACTTGAACATCAACATTACTCTAATTCACATATAAACTTCACCCATCCTTCACTTTCTTACAAATACCAAGTGGGTTTTAATCAAAACCTTTAATATGGTCAGAATCAAACATATTACTACTTCTACATGTTAATATTATCTAACATTCATGTCAATTTCATACTACATTCATAGATTATACATAACCCACTTTATCATACATCACCAAAATATGAAATTTGACTTACTTGGTGTTAAAAGAACACTAGATGATCATGAATCTTGATACATGCATCAATTTACACTTCAATTTCCCTTCCAATTTGATGGATTTGTAATGTTTAGGGTTTTGTTCTTCTTTTCTTTGCCCTTGTCGACACACACATACATCAGATGTATGTGTTTGTGTTTTAAAACTTATGTTTTATTATTTCATTTTTCAATTTACCCAAGTTTGGTCCCTCAAGTATTGAGTTTTATAATTAAGATTCAATCATTTATTTACATGCCTTCTTATATTTATATAACCACATACTTATACATGTTTATATATTTTTGGGGTGTTACAAGTCTACCCCCCTTAAAGAAGGTTTCGTCCTCGAAACCTGAATACGCACCAAATAATTCCGGGTAGTGTTCGTGCATTTCATTCTCCGCTTCCCACGTAAGATCTGATCCTTTTCGGTGTTGCCATTGAACCATCACTTGTTGAATGGCTTTGTTGCAAAGTTGTTTCACTTTGTAGTCTTTTATTGCCACGGGCTTTTCAACATAATTTAATCTTTCATCCACTTCGATATCGTCCAAAGGCACATATGCCGTTCCATCCGCGAGGCATTTTCGTAATTGCGACACATGGAAGGTGTTGGGAATTCCATCTAACGTCGGTGGTAGTTCTATCTGATATGCCACCGTTCCGACTCGAGCTAGTATACATTCTGACAAGTCTACTCGCATCCTTTTGTAAGTACATACCTCGAACTTTGACAACAAGTTTTCATCCGATTACCCGTCATGATGAATTGGTCACTACCACTTTACAACTTGTCCAATATACTTGGTAATTCAATATTGTATAATTCAATACGATCCTGTTACATTATTCCATGATCAACGTTCATTCGTTCGAGCTGATTTTCTTAAATCTTGTGTGTCAAACTATGCATACCCACATACCTCTAACACCCACTTAGGGAAACACTTATAATAATATTCAAGCTTGTTCATTTATATTTATTCATATAAAATCACAAGTCAAACACCATTCAATAGTTGCTAACTATTTAGCTTCTACATACACTCCACCCTTTTCTGGGTCAATATCAAGCAAATTTTTTTTCATGTCACTGGCTTGGTAATTCTTTTCACACTTTTCTTGTAATACCTACGTATGATCTCTACCTAAGTCCAATATTTCTTTCATTGATAATCTATGGTATATGCATGGTTAACCGCAATTCAATGCATACATTTATACAACTCGCGTATATACTATCTTGCTCCAACCCCTCTTACCATCTATCCCTTGGTTATAAGGGCCTACATAAGGCTTTAATCACACAACCAATATAATCGTGTATCAATACTTACATTCATGTAACTCATATTACACCTGTGTTATACGCAACTATACACGCTATCACATACCATAGTTGTCATACATACATCAGTCCTTCTAACATTGCAGTACAAAGGCAAATACCTAACATCGTACCACAATGGATAACTCTACCTATATACCTACTAAATTTTTGTTACATACGAGATTATAAGCTTATTTTACATGCCATTCCATTCCACCTATGAGTTACATAAAACTAGGTATAACCATTCATTCGATAATTTGTTTATACTTTACCTCCTAGGGTTGTCCTATAAAATGAACCAAGAATCCTTACGTATACAAACTCTAACACGTGACATTTCTCGAGAGGTTTACCTTCTAATAAGTTATGCATTCTATTGTTTTCATTCTAACTTCCTTCCACGTTAATCTTTCAATCTACCATACAATTCTTTCTAATTATTTTAAATTTGGCATTCTAAGCATTTACCCTGCTTTGTTACCAGTTCCTTACTTTCCTTTATATTACCTATTTTATTATATGCGGGTCGACTCTTACAATCTTTCCACAACGACACTTTCAGACATCTAATAACTATCCTTTGTAATAAACAAGAATTTAGAGCCGCTCAATTTCCTGTATTGATATGAAGTTTATAATTCAATTGCCAGCATAATAAGTCATTTACTTTTGCTTTCTAAATTACTAACCATACTTGTTCCTTCACTATACCGTTAGTAACGATAACGTTCATCATGAGCCTACTACTCAATTCCTCCATTATTATTATCTTCATTCTTTCTATTTGCCTCCTTTGTAACGTAAAATTATGACTACCAATAAATGTGTGTGTATATATACACAAGCCACAGGCATTTGGTAACTCCATTCTTGTTATTTGCTTGTGTTTTCAAACATTCGCAAATTTCTTTCGTATGCAATATCTAGTTATCTACCTTACTATGACAAATTTAATGTTTTCCTTCCCAACCATATTGCATGTTCAACTTCGTTAATTAAAACTCATGACTTTTGGTCATTTCCCTTCCATCCTCACAATATGGATTAATTCGTACATTTGTACTTCCTTGTTAATTTTGGACATACTTATGTAAATGTTGTTCTTGCCATGCCTTGCAAAATTATCTTTCCTTACTTAAAATTAAGCCACTTGTTAGGGTCTCAACCTGTTAGCCATCCTGTTCCTTTTGAATCGTTTACTAATAAGTCCAACAGGTAATTATGCTTACATGTTGGGCCAACATCCTTCATTCTTGTAATTCGTGCATATCCTAACATTCAGATTCTACTTCTTTCTTTCTTGCAATTCATGCATATATTTCGAACATTCAAATTCTATGTCTTTTTTTATTAATATATATTTTTTTACACAATTGTATTCTATCTTTCTTTGTAGTTATTCATTCATACCCTCCCTTTTATTATGGAATGTTCTCGACTACCCGAGTGTCTTACATCCTCTTCTCCCTTCTTACCCATGCTCACTAGGCATATCTGTGATGAGTTTCTGCTCGTGAGCATCCTTTCGCTAAGTTTATTAGTTTTCTTCACATCGAGGTCTTCACCTCCTCATCTCGTTTCAATTCGGACATACTTACTATTATTTTACCATTTCTTTCAAAAAAAAATCTCTACCATTGTTGGTACTTAAGTTATCCATCAAGATCTTAGCCCATTATCCATTCTGATCCTCACGAGTCGATCACTACAAGTCTAATTCGTAACATATTCAGTGCATCATCTTTCATTAGAATCTTTTATTACCACAACATCTTTCTATAGATATACTGTGACAACTCGTAATTTAGAACCCTTCATTGTATTTTGATGTAATATGCTTGAATGTTATGTGACTAGCTGACATGTTGGTTTAATGAATGTTATAAGTGAATGTTATGTGAAAATGTGTTGTGCTTGTATGTATATGTATGTATAACCACACAAAGTAAACCAATCGCACAATAGCAACTCGAACGCACAAGCCTTTGGGCTTTACTACTCTCGGCCTACTTCTCTTGAACTTGAACCTAATGGGCAACCCATTAAGGGGGGTTCGGCCCACTCCTTCTTTTACACGCATAGCATTGGGAGAAAGGGGTATACTTCTCATTTGTTTGCTAAACACACAACACCACACAAACCCTAGTGCTCTCTCTCTCCCTCACGAAACCGGAGGCAGCCAAACACCCTCTCCATCGAAGATCTTTCCTTGTTCGGATCACCCTCATCCATCTCTAATCGGTTAGTGTTTCATGTTATGTGTTTTATTCGGATGATGATATATTGATATGTGATCGGTCATATATGTATTTGGATCCGAATGATTTGGTTAGTGTTTAGTGTTTTGTTGTTATTTGATTTTATGTTGATCGATGAAGATGTATTGTTATATGATTGATTAAATCCGGTTAGAGTTCCTGTTTGTGAAATCGATAATAATAAGGTTGCATGATGTTGTGATATATGTATGTTTTACATGATGACTTGGGAATGATATCAGATTGATGGTGATATAACTGTTAATGTTAATGTCATGAAATCGGCTCATATGTGTATGATGATGTTAATCGGATTAGAGCTACAATCGAGTATGATGTGTTGTGTGATTTTAATTCCATGATTTAATAGCTAATATGTAGGTTGTTGTTATGATTGGAATATGATTAGAGTTCATATGAATTGTTGATGATTACTTGGTTTGATCGAACATTAGTTAGGATAGAAACTGTTGATTGATAATTGTAAAAATGGAAACTATTGAATGATTGTAACTGATTAACACAATATTCGGATGTTTAAACCATTCGCACAAGACCTCTTGGTCGCACAAGAAGTCTAGTCGCACAAGCTGATCTGGTCGCACAAGATGACCTGATCGCACAAGAGGTCCCCAGTCGCACAAGACTGTTGGATCGCACAAGTTGTTATGTTGGTTTAACTGTTGGGCCGAATATTCATGTTGGGCCGGACTAATTCCAATCGTACAAGGGAACCCGGATCACACAAGACATGTTATCTGGGCCGTAGTTATGCTTATAGTTTTGTTTGGGTTTCTTGATATTGGGCCGGGTATTATTGGGCTCCAACGGATGACTCGCACAAGGCCATTAAGCTTGTGCGAGCCCAATCTCTTAATCACTCAAGTTGAATACGTTATGACTGTTAAACGTGATGATGTGTATTTTCCATGATCTATATGTGTTTCTTATCTGTTAGCTTATGTGATACTTATGTGCACTACTCGTAACCAAAACCTGACTTGTATGGTAACCATGTTAGGACGTGGTTGACCACTAGCAGCTAGACTTGACATTTCTGTGTATCTGCCGAGCAAATCAAGGTGAGTTCACACTAGCCAAGGCATGGGATTCCCGGTGGGTTGGGAATGGGATTGAATATCTACTCGTAAAACCATTACTACTAAACTACTTACTACTGTCCTCGGATTGAAGGGCACGTACGTAAAACCTACGTACACTTATACTGACTACTGTCCTCGGATTGAAGGGCACGTACGTAAAACCTACGTACACGATCATAAGACCATCAACTCTATCAACTTTAAGTCCCTCATTTATTGACTTAATCGCCGAGGCCTATGGCGAGTGGGTCATTAGTAGATGGCGCTATTAGGGTTTAACAAACCTCACACCGTGCCAGTCGGACGGGCGTGTACTAATGGACTATGGGCAAAGGGTCAATGCTGATAGACATTGACTTAGGGCACCTCTTACATTTTCGTAGCTGTCGATACGCGTGGTCTAAAAATACATGGGAAGCCCCCACTAATCATCGCAAACATGCCTGGAAGGCCGCGATACAAATAAATACGATACATGGTTTACAAAACGAATATACGACTTACAAAACGAACACTATAACCAAACAACCAACTGTGAACTCGCTCAACTTTGTTGTTGATTCGTTGCTACATGCCTTGCAGGTCGATAGGTACTTATGGAGCTTGCACAAGGAGGAACGGTCGTTGTGGGACATGGCAGTGTGTGCCATGCTATAAACATTACTTTATTTCGTACTTACTACTTACAATGGGTTTTACAATTATGCTTCCGCTAAACACATAACTATGCTTTGGTTTTGAACACCTTTCATATTGTTTGGTTGAATTATGTTTACTTACATGCTTGTTCAATATGATTGGTGGCTTGATCCTGGTCAGTCACGCCTCCAAGCGGTGATACTCCGCGTGTGGATTTTGGGGGTGTGACATATACTTACTTACACCACTACATGCTACCACATTTGTCAACTGCTTTACGCTTACTTGTATCTCCCGTTTTGGGTCTACCACGGTTAACTATCAACATACCCTTACTATATTCAACTTCAAATGTTGTATTTCAACACTACATTCTACATTATGTTTCATGTGTTGCGTCTCAATGCAACATTCTACATTTTGTTTCAAGCGTTGCATTCCATATAAATATCTTCCTTTAAAATTTTCGTTCTACTAATATTTACTTTTTATTTGACCAGTTTTTCATCCTTAGAACCATACTACACTCGCAACTCTATCATACTTTCACGTTCAATACCTTCTAGATTTGATCATACTTATCTTTCTATCATCTCAACCTTACACGACTTGGTTTGATGGATTAGACAGCTTTACTTCATCGCATGTTATTCCATGCCATCACAATTACTTTTTAATAACTTTATTTTCTTATCCATTATCATCATCATTTATCAATAAGAATCATACAAGGCATGACTTCAAATCACGGGATTTAAAATCCCTAACCTTCCTTATTTACATTTCCACATTACTTATTTCTTGTAACGTAAACACGTGACATGCTTAAGCTCATACGTTCTCATTAAATAATATGTTACTTTTGGGGGTTTATT
>JARYGA010039080.1:0-21982 GCA_030545235.1 Helianthus tuberosus
CGTGACATTGTTGACGTATTTACAAAGAAGTAAGAACCTACATGATGTATTGAACAAATATTAAGAAATAGTGTTACATAGCAACCCACCCATTTTGTAAAAAAGTAAAAGAAAGAAAAAGAAAAGATAACTGGTCTAACCTGGTGCAAAGCCTATCATTATTTGGCCTCTACTTTATAAGCAATGTTAGCCATGTGCTCAAAGCAGTAATACGCATACATCCATCAAAAAGTTTTAAATTGAGAGCCTTCTCAATGTGAGATACAAAACCTGTGATTTAAACCTATTATAATCCCATTATTTTCAGCATATATAACCAAAAACTACCATTTAAAAAAAATGTAACTTGATATGTGATCAGATATATACCTTAAAGAAAAAGGAGGTCATTAAAAGGAATGAATACCTTGTTCTGCTACTCCGGTCATGATTCATGACCTTTCAAAAAAACATAATATGTGAAATAATAGCAACTAATTGACTAATAAACCACATTCAAATGTGCATCTAAAATTGAAGAGCAATAGATTACATAATCAGTAGGGCTTCCATGTCGCAACCCCCGATCCCTTATCTGTCCCGGGAACAGGCGGCCGCGAGCCAGTTTTGGTGGTATCGCGTATTGTCTAATTTGGCAGCGGAAATTTTCATCAGGACCGTAGTTAGGAAATGTTTATCAGATTAAAACCACCATTTATATATAAATAAACATATTGGGATGAAACCCAAGTTTTTATTACAAGCTGATTTACAGGGATAACTCCCATTTTATTTGAATTAAAACGCCTTCTTTATTTAGGTAACTTTTATAGCCACTTTTCCAAGCATTCAGTGCTGTCCAACTGGCTTCTAATTGACTTTCACATTGTGTTACCTGAAACGCGTTTTAAAAACATTTGTCAGTGGGAAATACTGGTGAGTGAATTCCAGTTTAATCAAGAATTATTAATTTAATTTAAACTTAACAGTATTGAGGGCGATTACAATGTTTATATCTACCCAATTACTCATTCAGTATTGTCAATCCTGAGTGGTGGGTCATATTACACATTGGCTAACTCTTCGTCCAATGGTAACGTTACTCACATTTTGTATACAAAACCCTAACATACCGGCAGTAATCGTAGAATTACAAAGACTCAATCACTGCTAAATTGCATTGTAAAATAGTTAAGGTTTTGTAAAAACTGTTTGCAAAAAGGAGATTACTCACATTGCTGTCTTAGATTTTCCGTAAGGGTTTCCTGAGAATTATCTATAATTTACACAAATGCACACGCGTTAGTATAATAACCCATTTTAACATTAGTAATACCCTCCCCGAGACGGCATTCCAACGACTACGTCGGGCAGAATCACGACAGCCGTTACAGAACCCTAGATCCATCGGGCAGCGTATCTAATACGTATCCAGGGGTTATAATATTTACAACGGAGCAGAACTTCGCTAATTAGGGGGGTATAATATCCGCTTATATTGCCTAATACTCAGAATTGAGAGAAAGAAATTGTTGGTGAGCGAATTCGAATGAAGATCCGATGGCTTGCTTATATAGTTGCTGAGTCTGGTTCTCTCGCGGCCCGCGTAACACAAGTGCAGGGCCTACGCGGCCCGCGTTGACTCCAGGTCAACGTGTAGCCCATCCGGATCATCACATAGACTCGACATGTGTTGGGCCACATGGCGGCCTAGGGCCGTGCCTAGTTTTAAGTTGACGCGGCCCGCGTCAAGGTTGGGGTGGGGCTTACGCGGCCCGCCTCAGCCCAAAATTTCAAATTTTAATTATTTTTAATACTATTTAATGTATTTGGGGCACGTTTTCGCGTATGGGGTGTATTTTGGGATATTTTGGGATATTTTAAAATATATTAGGGTGTTGGAAAAATTATCAGGGTGTCAGTTTTATTAAGGATTGTTATATCCTCCCCACCTTGTTTTAGAGCTCGTCCTCGAGATCTATTGGAACAAGTGCGGATATTTCTTTTGCATTTCAGATTCAAGCTCCCATGTGTACTCAGGTCCCCTTTTGGAGTCCCACTTTACTTTGACCAGAACTAATCTCTTATGCTTGAGGTTCTTGACTTTCCTGTCTTCAATCTGTAGAGGCCTTTCTACAAACTTGAATTGTTCATTCACCTCTATATCCTTAAGAGGTACTATTAGCGATTCATCAGCTAAGCATTTCTTGAGATTAGATACATGAAACACATCATGTATTCCTGCCATTTCCTCTGGCAGTTGTAGCTGATAGGCTACAGGTCCTATTCTTCTAATAATCTCAAAAGGTCCAATATACCTGGGACTTAACTTTCCTCTTTTGATGAATGTTACTACTCCTTTCCAAGGAGAGACTTTTAACAACACTTTGTCCCCTACTTGAAATTCCAATGGCTTGCGTCGGTTATTGGCATAGCTTTTCTGTTGATCACGTGCTGCTTTTAGTCGTTCCTTGACTTGAATAATCTTGTCGGTTGTTTCTTGTACTATCTCAGGTCCAGATAGTTGCTTCTCCCCAATTTCTGCCCAACAGACTGGGGTTCGGCACTTTCATCCATAAAGTGCTTCGAATGGTGCAGCATTGATACTTGTGTGATAACTATTATTATAAGAAAATTCTATTAAAGGTAAGTGATCGTCCCAATTACCTCCGAAATCAATTACATAAGCTCTAAGCATGTCCTCCATTGTATGAATTGTTCTTTCGCTTTGTCCATCCATTTGAGGATGATAAGCTGTGCTCAGATTTAACTTGGTTCCCATGGCTTTTTGGAAACTTGACAAAAAATGAGAGGTAAATCGGCTATCCCTATCAGAAACAATTGATAAAGGAATTCCATGTAATGAAACAATTTCATTTACATATAATTTAGCTAACTGTTCCATACTGAAAGTTTCTTTCATTGGTAGAAAATGAGCTGACTTGGTTAGCCTATCTACAATCACCCAGATTGTATCATTTCCTTTCTTTGTTTTGGGTAATTTAGTAACAAAATCCATTGTTATCAATTCCCATTTCCACACTGACATTTCTAGTTGTTGTAACAAACCTGAGGGTTTCTGGTGTTCAACTTTGACTTGTGAACAAGTTAAACATTTAGAAACATAGGCTGCTATGTCCTTTTTCATTCCTATCCACCAGAAATTTTTCCTTAAATCCTGGTACATTTTATCATTTCCTGGGTGCATCGTATACTTAGACTTATGGGCTTCTTCTAATATACGGTGACGTAGGTTTCCTAATTTAGGTATCCACATTCTCATTTTATGGAATCTCCAAATTCCACCTGTTCCTCGTTCTAATTCCTTAACTATACCTTTTAATTTTTCAGCATCATCCTTGATTACTGATTCTTGTGCTTTTCTGATTTGATCATTTAAATCTACTTGTAGATTTAATTTAAGAGAACGTACCCTTTTTGGCTTTTCGTGATACTTTCAACTTAAAGCATCTGCTACTACATTTGCTTTTCCTTCATGATACTGGATATCACAATCATAATCACTAAGCATCTCCATCCATCGTCTTTGTCTCATATTCAATTCCTTTTGCCCGAAAACATACCTTAAACTTTTATGATCAGTGAATATTGTAAACTTACTACCATAAAGGTAATGACTCCAAATCTTAAGGGCAAAAATTATAGCTCCTAGTTCTAGATCGTGAGTTGAATAATTCTCTTCATGATTCTTAAGTTGTCTAGATGCATAGGCTATAACCTTTTGGCGTTGCATTAATACACATCCATAACCTAACTTAGAAGCGTCACAATAGACTACAAAGTCTTCAGTTCCTTCTGGTAACGCTAGTATGGGTGTATGGGTTAATCTTTGCTTAAGAATTCTAAATGCTTCTTCTTGTTTTGGTCCCCGTTCAAACTTAATGGATTTACAAGTTAACTTAGTTAAAGGAATGACTATTCTAGAAAAATCTCGAATAAACCTTCTATAATAACCGGCCAATCCTAAGAAACTTCTAACCTGGGTTGGTGATTCAGGGGTTTTCCATTTAGTAATTGCCTCGATTTTTGTTAGATCCACATGAATTCCTTCATGGTTCTCTAAATGTCCAAGAAATTGTACCTGTTCTAGCCAAAACTCGCACTTTGAAAATTTAGCATAAAGCTTTTCCTTTCTTAATATACTTAAAAGTGCGTGCAAATGATTTGCATGATCCTCCTTACTCTTAGAATAAATTAGAATATCATCTATGAAGACGATTATGAATTTATCCAAATATGGCTTACATATTCGGTTCATCATGTCCATAAATGCGGCTGGGACATTGGTTAAACCAAATGGCATGACAGTAAATTCATAATGACCATACCTTGTTCTAAATGCGGTTTTAAGAATATCCTCTTCCTGTACCCTTAATTGATGATATCCGGACCTTAAATCGATTTTAGAGAAAAATCGAGCTCCTTGCAGTTGATCGAGCAGATCATCGATTCTCGGTAATGGGTACCGATTCTTAATTGTGACTTTGTTCAATTCACAGTAATCAATGCACATACGCATTGATTCGTCCTTCTTTTTAACGAATAATATTGGCGTTCCCCATGGTGATGAGCTTGGGTGTATGAATCCTTTTTCCAGCAATTCATCTAATTGTTTCTTTAGTTCCTGTATTTCGGCTGGTGCCAAACGGTAAGGTGCTTTGGCAATTGGCGTTGTTCCAGGCAGTAGGTGAATTCTGAATTCAACTTCTCTGTCTGGAGGAAGTCCTGGTAATTCTTCTGGAAAGACATCTGAAAACTAAGACAGTACTGGAATGTCTTTTAGTTCTTTTCCTTTAGTGTTAGTGATTATGGAAATCAAATACACTATAGAACATTTTCTTATATAACTTGCAGTTTTCATCACAGAGATGAATTTTGTTGATCTAGATGGTTTATCTCCTTTAATTGTGATCTTTTCACCTTTTGGTGAATTTAATTGGATTGACTTTTGATCACATAAAATACTGGCTTTATTGACTATTAACCAATCCATTCCTAAAACGACATCAAATCCTGCCAGATTCATGGGATAAAGGTTTGCCATAAACTTTTGGCTTAAAATTTCTATTCTTACTCCCTCCAAGATTTCAGAAATCCTAACAGTTTCTCCATTAGCTGTCTCTACTAGACATTCTTGTGGTAGTTTAGTTAATGACTGATTTAGAAGTTTGCAAAACGAAGTATTAATAAAACTTTGGTTTGCACCAGAGTCAAATAATAGTTTAGCAAAAACATCATTAACTAAAAACGTACCAGCTATCATGTCTGGAATCATCTTGGCTTCATCTGCAGTCAGAACGAATGCTCTAGCATTTTTAGTGTTCTTGTTGTTCGCAGTTGGATCTAATTTTGGACAATTTGGCTTAATATGACCTTGTTCCCCAAAGTTGTAGCATACTCTATTGTTGGCTTTCCTCCTGCAGTCTTCTTCCTTGTGACCTGATATTTTGCAAAAATTGCAATATATGGAGCATTTTCCAGAATGCTTCCTTTTGCAATGTACTTGCAATAAGGTGCAGAGGTAGAACCCATATTCCTACGATTGTAATTCCCAGAATGGAATTCTTGAGTAAGCCTTTGGGTTAAGTTTTTCCTCTGTTCTTCTTCTCTAGTACGGATTAATTCATCTGTCAAGGTATTTGCTAGTTCTACAGCTTCTTCTATAGTTTGAGGTCTAGCTGCCTTGACTACATGTCTAATCTCTCCGATTAATCCCCAGAAGTAACGGGAGATTAATACTGGTTCAGGTGATGCAAGGGTTGGTACTATTCTAGCATATTCGAAGAATGTAGTAGTATACCCCTTACTATTTACCCCTGTCATCCTATGGTTCAGAAACTTATTAGCTATCTGTTCCTTTTCATTGGGAGGGCAGAATTTCCTTTCTACCATATTCTTAAATTCTTCCCATTCTATGTTGTAAACCCTATCACTTCCTCTTGATTGGAGGATAGTGTTCCACCATTCTAAGGCTGAGTTCTTAAATAGATTAGAAGCAAACATTATTTTGTCTTCTTCAGCACACTTGCTCATTTTTAAAACAGCCTCAGTCTTCTCTATCCAGCGTAGAGCTGCAATGGGTCCTTCATTGCCTGAGAATTCTATTGGTTTACAGGACCAGAATTCCTTGTAAGAACAACCGTAAGACACGGTTCTTCTTCTTTTGGGAATGGGCACTTGAAGTACAGGTCCATTGTTCACTGTAACACCCCAAAAATGGGTTTGGTAATTAAACCACGTTATTAGTGACGACGGGTAAAATACCCTTAGTGGTAAAAATTAACCCGGTTAACATTGGGATTTAAATAAATAAATTTGATGCTAATTAAAGGAGGGTAAATACTTTGAGAAAACAAAGTATGTAGAAGGCCCGAGTTAACGGGACTTAAAATAAAATGAGTTATAGCTTCCCGAACCCATCAAGTTAACTAGGAGTAATTAACCTAGTTAATAAGGTGTAAATATGTAAAGAAAACATGAAGTCCTAGTCCCTAATAATTAAAATCTAAACTTGAGGGACCTAAATTGTTAAAAAGGAAACAAGTTCTATTAAATAAAAAAAACACACACACACCACACACACATCTTGTGTGTGTGGATCGATCATCAGGAGCGACCAAGAAGGGTCAAACCCTAATCAACACAATTTCATCAAATTGAAGGGGCAAATCAAGTCCAAATCAAAATCCGAGTATGAATTAGTGATCTCCATTGAAAAAGGAGTCACGAGGTATGTAAATTTCTTGAGAAATCTCTAGTTGAAATTCTGAGCAAACCTAGAGAACTCGAATCTGAGCTTGCATGTTTGTTGTTTGGATGAAATTAGGGATGAAACTATGTCTAGGAGTAAACCCTAGTCATGTATTTGTTGAATTGATGTTCATGGTTGTGAATTCATGATCATACACTCATGTGTCAAGTGGGTTTTGATTCACTACAAGAAATTTGGGTGTTTAACCACACATGGTATGTGTAGGAAAAAACATATAATGTGTTGGTAGTTGCGTTTACCAACACATAAATTAAGTGTCATGATGTGTAGGCTCATGACTGTAGATATAGGTCATTACCCACACATAAGTTATGTGTAGGTATATATCAAGCTATACCTACACATATATGTGTGGCTAAAACTAATTTATATGTGTGGTTAAAAGTATAGCAATTTATTTAGATGGCAACTGACGTGGCGTCTGACGTGGCGTCTGACGTGGCATAAATATATGTGTGGGTAAAAATAATATTATGTGTAGGTATTGATCTTAACATGTGAAGAAATAAAATATTGATGTGTTGGTAAAAGTATTTAATGTGTGGACAATAAACACGATATTTGTAAATAATAATTTTTAAATATATACAAACAAATACAAAACAATTATAGAAACATTTAAGGCCAAATTAACATTCATAATCAGAACATCATCGTTCAAACAACCAAATAAAATACTTAATCAAGCAAAACTGAAATTGTTCGTAAGTTACTAACATGTTACATAATTACTAAAACGACTGTACTCATCGATACGTTGATGTATCACCTTGAGATTTTCGAGATGGGCTTGAAGGAGACATGATATTAGTTTGAATCAGCGCTTGTTCCATTATTGGACATTAACTTGTCGGGGTTTGAAGTGCATCCACTAGCTCGTCGTAAGTAGGACACTTTGCTTATTTAGTAGTACTCATTTTGTTATCATCAATAGCTAATTGGATCAACCCCCCCACCCATGTAAGCAAATAGAGCTTCGTCCAACTCCATTCTCCATAATGGACTTGCCGCTCATTGATTCCATAGTATGCTAGTTTCTCGGCTTCATCATATCTTCATTTCAAGGAAAAAAAGTATAAGACATACAACAAATTAACTATTTGCCAAATAATGAATATTAAATGGTACAAATTAACATGTAAACTTACATATATTGTAGTCGCTTCTTTAGATATCCAACTTTCTTCCGAATCCCAATTGCATAGAATTCTATGAAATACAATCCGATCATAGCATTACATTCTCAAGGAACAAAAAGAAAAAAAAACAAGATATGTAAAAATACCTCATTGAGTAATAGCATGACATTCTCAAGGAACAAAAAGAAAAAAAACCCAAAAAATGGACATACAAAGATAGTTAATCAGTATTTTCTATCCAAAGCAACTAAAAAACAATTTAATAAAAAGTAGCTTAAGAAAACAATGACTTTGGGTTCATAAAATACCTTTGTCTCAAATCCAAATAAGTATATGTAGAAGCATATGTGATGAGTTGACAATGACACGTACATATGACCTACAACATATCAGGCAAGAATAACTAGAAACCAAAAGAAATGTGCACTCGTTTACCACAAGTAGGGATGGCAATGGTCGGGTATGGCTAATCCCATACTCATACCTGGTTATAAACCATATCCAACGCAAAACCCGTTGGGTATTCATCGGGTATATACCCTTCGAGTACCAAACAAACTTGAAGTATAAAATTCTCTTGTAATGCACAATTGAAATCTTGAACAAGGACCTAATATACATAAAAACAAAAGTTAAACATAGAGAAATATACGCATGTAAATCTGTAACCTAATAAAAAAAACACAAAGCATCTATCTTTACATAACAACTATAAATAATTTAATCTAAATCAAACATTTTAAACACATAAAACATAAAAAAGTTAGAAAATTTATATACCCTATCAGGACCAGTAACCTTATTAGCACTCAAACCACCGCTACCATCCGCCATAGCTTCTTCTTCCTCTGACTTCAAAACAACAATCACTGAACTCATCTGAACACAAGAAACAGAACAATCATAAGATCCATTTTTTTTATGAATCTTGATGCTTTTACTTGATTTCAAGTGCTACATGTTCATAGCCCTAAACTCAGTGAACAATACAATCTTAAAAGTAATAACACATACAAGATAGAATCATGATCACAAACCTGAATAGTGCAAAAATAGATCTGTATCTGAAGATTCCAAGTGCCCAGCTGGTAATCAACTCTAAACAAAACAAACATAACAATACATCAATAAACAATAAACGAACTAAAAAGTAACAAAGCAATTCAACCCATCCACATCTGATTTCATATTTGTAATATGAAAAAAGAACATCAAACATTCTAAGGGGACTCGGTGTAACTGACCACCACCACCGCCTTCACTTACCGGCCGGACTGAAGCCGCCGGCTGCCATGGATATCACCATCATCATCACCGCAGAAAGACGAAAGAAAACATAAGATGAAGTTTCAAACAGGAACCGATCGGAAAAATTATCGAAAAAGGTTGGGTGTTACTACCTGAAAATCACGGCTGCCTTTGAGCATCACCATCCATCCGTCTTCCTCATTACCGGCATCATCGGTTCACCGGCGAGGTCGTGGGAAAAATAAGCGGTACCCCCCCAACGCCGTCGTTTCTCTCTCTGTTCTCCGATCTACGACTCTCTTGGATATCTCTCTCTCTCTGCCATGAAACCACGCCGTGCGCCACCACCCAAATGTGGTGGCCGGCCGTTTACTCGAGAAATCAGGGGGCTGTTTGGTGAGTTTCAGATGAAGGGAACGAGGAGGGGGTGTGGGTGCTAGTCGTAGAAGACGAGAGGCACCGGATCTGATGGAGTGAGGGGAGAGAGGGGATAGTTGGGTGGTGTGCGCAGGTGAGAAGGAGAAATGGGACA
Source organism: Helianthus tuberosus (assembly GCA_030545235.1). Classification (NCBI taxonomy): domain Eukaryota; kingdom Viridiplantae; phylum Streptophyta; class Magnoliopsida; order Asterales; family Asteraceae; genus Helianthus; species Helianthus tuberosus. The sequence continues at coordinate 9,692 of JARYGA010039080.1, forward strand.
TTAGGGTTTTTTTTCTTTATATACATGGTGCTTTTCAAATGGGCTTGGGCTTAAAGCCCGTTACCATGTTTTGAGCGGCCCGTTACGTTTATGAAGACCATTTTCGTTTCCCGAACTCCATAAAGTTTCGTAACTTAAAATTTTAGAGTCGAAACACCTAAAATTATGTCGTATATCGTTATTAGATGCGTATGTTCGTCGGTGCGTAAAAAGCGCGTAGATTGCGTCGGTTGCCGTTCCAATCCGTTTTTCGATCCGGTTTCGACTGTAGCTACTAAAATTTCATTACGGAGCTAAATATAGCGTAAAATGTAAGTTTCGAAGGTGACAGGCGTCTCTGTTGCTTCCGTTTCGTTGCCGTTGCGTTTCCTACCATCGCGTTTTTAGTCCACGTTTGTATTTGTGTCGCACGGAAGCCCAATAAATTCACAAAATTAATTTCATAGACATAAAATATTCGTGTAACATTCATACTTGTCGGTGTTGTCAGTATTTTGTACGGTATCAGTTCGTTGTCGTTTGATGTTCCGCAGATTCCAGTGTCTAATACTATTCCTTAATTTGATCTGTTTTATTAATATTAAGAACTGATTTTCAATGTCTAATATGTTTCTTTATCTTGGAGACTAAAGATCAGTCACCAATACATGTGCACCATTTTTCATTATAGAGGCAAAGTATTTGGGACTAAATATCAGTCACGAAATAAGTTTACATCTAGAACCTTATATTACATAGACATATCCGTGACTGAAATTTAGTCTCAAATAAGGAGGGAAGATATTAGCAACTGATTATCAGTCACTAACAGAAGTTGAATAAAAATCAGTCTCAAATATTATTAGTAACTGATAAATCAGTCCTAGATATTATGTATTCAAGACTGATATATCAGTCCTTAATAGTTTAGTCTCAAATGGTCACTTTTTTTGTAGTGTCTACTTAATTTATCTACATTTTATTTACAAATATATGTGTTGGTAAACATAATCAATAACCCACACATATATATATTTTTTTACATAAGTGTAGATAATTTACCTACACATAACAAAAAAATGTCACATGTGTGGGTAATTTGTTATTAATGACTCTTCATTTTTGGGGGGGAAATTTTCCCACCATTGTCAAATGTGGATAAAACACATTACCAACACACATTAACTGTTAGTTATTATGAAAATATATCATCAATCATTACCTACACATATAAAAACATGTGTAGGTATTTACCCACACATTTACATGTGTTGGTAAATTATGTGTAGGTAAACACCCTGATTTCTTGTAGTGATTATGTAGTAAAGATGATGATGTACACATGTTTAAAATCATCATAGTTGCTAGTAGAAACAAGATACTTGAACAATTTGCAAGTTTGAGTGTTGAACATACATGACTTGAAATGGGTTTTGGATAATTTAATGAAATTGATGTTGTATTGTATTGTATTGTATTGTATTGGTGTTTATAAACACCATACTAACTTGTATAAATGAACTATTTGAACAAAATGGGGATTTGTTAAGAGTTCATACTTGATTTGAAGAGGGTCTTGACACAAGAATTAAACTCATAATTTATGATTTAGTTCAATAGGAAAAGTAGTCAAGGGTTCATAAGGTGTGAAAGTCATGATTTAGAATGACTAATCTAACAACCTTGTGAATAATGAAGGATAGTTGGTGCTTAACAAGCTAGATGAAGCTTGGGGAGCAAGCGGGTCGATCGAAGCAAGTGAGAAAAGAAAAGCGTAATTTGGATGTGAGGTAAGTTAAACTTACACCTTTTATTTGATATCTATTGGTATTATAGACTTATAAGTAAATTGACCGTACGGTGTAAACCGGTACGAGCTATGTAGACGAGATGATAATAATTCCATCTCGTAAAAGTAAACAGTCATATAAGACCAAACGGGTCAAAAGGTGAAAATATCACCCTTTGACAATATCGGCTAATGTTTTGTCGATTTGCATGATTACAGAAATAATTATCGATTGAATGATGACATCGCTATTACTTAGTGCCACTAAGGCAAGGTATAGTAACGGGTCAATACAATGATCCGGGCCAGGTATGTAAAATAACACAACTCATCATGTAGAATTTGGAGTTCTATAAGAGTTAGACAATGTTAAAGTGTAGATATTCGGTTATCTTTAAGGTAAACCGAATAAATTGAATTATGTTCATGGTGTTTTAGAAGCATATGGGTTTATAAATAAGATTATAGTTAAAAGGGTTGGATTTTGGGTCAATCAAGTATTTAAAGGACCCTTGTAGTTAAAGAAGGATGAAAATTGACCAAATTGCCCTTGTAAGTTAATTCGGACAAACGACCCATAAAGGTGGTTCGGAAATAAGTTTTATGATTACATAAATGCTTAGGGTAAGTTAGATAGTGAAAAACATAAATTCTTGGGTCGAAGGGCTTTATATTAGTCTTTGCCGTAAAATGATAATTCGAAGGGTAAAACTTGGAACATATAGATCTCTACATTAAATCCACCACAAATAAAGTTGTGGTGGAAGATTACTTGATAAGAAATGTAGGAATAGGATGTTAGAAATAAACGAGTATGAATTATGCGAAAAAGTGCATAAATACCCTTTAACGGGTCAAAATAAGTATTTAAGAACGAACGGGTTAAGAATATACATAAACTCGTGAATTGAACTTATTATGATAGGAAATAATGAAATTATAAGATTCATGTGAGTTAGGATCAAATAAACATGTTTGTTTGACAAAATGCATAAACGGGTTAAAATTCGGTAAAAGGGCAACAAGTCGAAGGCTTAGAAGTCTGAAAATTTGTTATGTTGGATGTAGGATTTCAACTCCACAAGGTAGAGAATCAAATTACAAACACGTAGAAAGAAACGGTAGGTCAAACGGACAAGCGGATTGAAAGATACGGAGGTTTTCGTGTCAAAAACGGCAAAATGGAAAAGTTGGTTGCAGGGGCCACCGTAACTTACGGTGCCACCGTAAGTTACGGTGTAGCCAAAATGGTTACGGTAGATTCCCCCTGATTTACAGTGGGGGGAATTAACAATCAGAGGCCACCGTAACTTACGGTGCCACCGTAAGTTACGGTGGAGGCCAATTTGAAATCAATGTTGTTGGATCATGAGATTTTCATTGGGATTTCCTTCCATTATCATTTATCTTGTCTTGTACCATTATTTAGATTATCAAAACTAACTGTTAAGTTGGTTTTGAACACAGGTATATGTCGAGAGCCCGGATGAAGATAAAGCGTCGAGCAAGAACCGAACACATGTTAAATAAAGCTTCCGCAAGTTGTTTCGTTCGTTATTCTAAAACGGCGAATTAAATCGCATTATGTTATATCACTATAAATTGTAAAAAGTTTTTAACAAGCCCGTATTTTCAGTATAATCGTGATTGTAATTACATGATTATGAGTTTAGATTACACGATAAACGTTAAATAATAACTAGGGTGTTACATTCACGCTGTTTTCTGGTTCAATTGGTCGCTTACTGCTATGTTTACTTTTATTATTCGCTTCTTGAACCGTTTGAATAATAAATGGCATTGCATCTATAATTCCTTGTGCCACTATGAGTTGGTCGACACTATTATCTATTTGGTTTCCATTGTTATTGATGCTCGGATTCTCATTAACCACGTTAATGTTACTCTGGTTATCATTATTCAGATTTCCTTGATTTCCTTCGTCGGCCATCTGAATTTTAAACATTTACCCCGTATTAATATCACAAAATAATATTTTAATATAGTCAATCACATGACACACAATTTAGCCAAAAGCGTCGATCATTGCGACTTTACTCTATTCATCTATTATGCATCTATTACACACCAGTACTGAAATAAAAATTACAATACCAACTGAAATAGAATTACACTAATAGTAATAGGCATCCATACACACATATTTTATTATTATTATTATATTATTATTACTATTACCGTCTCCTCCATCACATCACAGATATGGATTCATCCAGAAATCCATATTGCGCTCGTCGTATTTCCATACGAGTCGCTCTCCCACCTGTCGCATTCTCTCACTGCTTTCTAAAAATTTCTCACCAAATGTCCTAAGTTCTTGCACATTTTCTGCACTCATTGGGGGTGCAGGTTATAAGACTGGGTTCAGAATCTGGGGTGCGGGTTCCTGGTGTGGGGGTGTAGGTACCTGGAATTGATAAGGATCTTCTAAAATCTCCCTAATGTATTCATCGTGGAAATAGGGATCTAAAGGGTCCAAACCTAGGTAGGCTCCTACGTTCTGCATGGGTGTGTCTTCATGTATCGGGTAACGTTGCACATAGTCCCTAACGTCATCCCACCAGGGATCGTAATTTGGTCTGGGGGTTTGGTGCTGGTACCCTTGGGATTTCTTCCGGATTGAAGTCATGCATCTCTACTAGGTTTTCAGGGTTTTCTATCTCCATCGGTTGGTCTGGGATTGGCAGTTGTGGTTGGGGTGCTATTATTTGCTCCACATTAGGGTCAGTTGCAGTGGTTGCTAAGATGTGAATGTTGGCTATACCCCTATTTATCATATCCTGGGCAAAGGCATCTGTCTCTCTCTTGGCTGCGGCTAGTACCCTCTGATCTTGTAACTTTTTCATACGTTTTCTACGCTCGTGTGCCCCTCGACTGAACCATCCCATCTTTTTCTGAGGAAATGGCTCTTCTGACTGAGCCTTAAACACAAAGATTCCTTCTTCCGTATCAGTAGAGTACCCTGAGAGGGCAGGCTGAGAAGAGGAGGTGCCTTCGCTTCTAGGCGAACCAGACAATTGACGATACGCGTCAGATGGTCCTTGGTCGCTCATACTGTAAACTAACAGACTGTCAACTAACACATAACAATAAATACAGTTATGCACGCATTTCCGTAATTTATTTCCTAACACTTTACATTTTGATGTCAGCAGAACACCTCTGTGGCTGAATCAGTGGCTTAGCTCTGATACCACCTTCTGTCACAACCCCCGATCCCTTATCTGTCCCGGGAACGGGCGGCCGCGAGCCAGTTTTGGTGGTATCGCGTATTGTCTAATTTGGCAGCGGATATTTTCATCAGGACTGTAGTTAGGAAATGTTTATCAGAGTAAAACCACCATTTATGTATAAATAAACATATTGGGATGAAACCCAAGTTTTTATTACAAGCTGATTTACAGGGATAAATCCCATTTTATTTGAATTAAAACGCCTTCTTTATTTAGGTAACTTTTATAGCTACTTTTCCAAGCCTTCAGTGCTGTCCAGCTGGCTTCTAATTGGCTTTCACATTGTGTTACCTGAAACGCGATTTAAAAACATTTGTCAGTGGGAAATACTGGTGAGTGAATCCCAGTTTAATCAAGAATTGTTAATTTAATTTAAACTTAACAGTATTGAGGGCGATTACAATGTTTATATCGACCCAATTACTCATTCAGTACTATCAATCCTGACTGGTGGGTCATATTACACATTGGCTAACTCTTCGTCCAATGGTAACGTTACTCACATTTTGTATACAAAACCCCAACATACCGGCAGTAATCGTAGAATTACAAAGACTCAATCACTGCTAAATTGCATTGTAAAATAGTTAAGGTTTTGTAAAAACTGTTTGCAAAAAGGAGATTACTCACATTGTTGTCTTAGATTTTTCGTAAGGGTTTCCTGAGAATTATCTATAATTTACACAAATGCACACGCGTTAGTATAATAACCCATTTTAACATTAGTAATACCCTCCCCGAGACGGCATTCCAACGACTACGTCGGGCAGAACCACGACAGCCGTTACGGAACCCTAGATCAATCGGGCAGCGTATCTAATACGTATCCAGGGGTTATAACACTTACAACGGAGCAGAACTTCGCTAATTAGGGGGGTATAATACCCGCTTATATTGCCTAATATTCAGAATTGAGAAAAAGAAATTGTTGGTGAGCGAATTCGAATGAAGATCCGATGGCTTGCTTATATAGTTGCTGAGTCTGGTTCTCTCGCGGCCCGCGTAACACAAGTGCAGGGCCTACGCGGCCCGCGTTGACTCCAGGTCAACGTGTAGCCCATCCGAATCATCACATAGACTCGACACGTGTTGGGCCACGTGGCGGCCCAGGGCCGTGCCTGGTTTTAAGTTGACGCGGCCCACGTCAAGGTTGGGGTGGGGCTTATATGGCCCGCCTCAGCCCAAAATTTCAATCTTTAATTATTTTTAATACTATTTAATGTATTTGGGGCCCGTTTTCGCGTATGGGGTGTATTTTGGGATATTTTAAAATATATTAGGGTGTTGGAAAAATTATGAGGGTGTCGATTTTATTAAGGATTGTTATATTCCAATCCATTAAACTTCATATATCAAACAGGTTGTATGTAATCTCATATGCTAACTTTATATGCCACAAAACTAAAAGGGTTACCTCAATTTATTTACAGTATGGTTGCCCGAAGTCTCGTGCCACTTTTGGTCTCGTCTCGGTTGCCGGAACCACAAAGAGCTCCTTCATTCTTGATATTCTTGAGGTGAAAATCCCCATTCAGATGAGCTTTAATCGTAGATGGGTTGATTGAAAATGAAATTACAGTATGTAGATTGTAGAATCATCGATTGTGGAGAACTAGATGGCCATGATTGAGCGCGGAGACGGAGCTAATGGTGATGGAGACGGCTAGGAAGGCACTACAATAGGAAACCTTCTTTGGCGTCCGATTCAAAACACTCAACTTTTGCATCTGAAATAAACGGCTAAGGTTTAACCTCAGAGATGAGTTTAGTTGTATGTAAATAGACACACACATGCTAAGAATTCCCTTACCTTGAACTCACCGGAGAAATCCTAAATCTCTTCATCCACTACTGATGGGAGGGTCGATTAGGGTTAGTTGACATCAATGTTGCGTTCCAAAGGGATTGCAGAGTGGGTTAGTTCATGACTTGCACTGCGTGCATTAGGGCTGTTAATGGATCCGACATCTGCAGGGCAAAAAGAAACAACACTTGTGTTAATAATAATAATAATAATAATAATAATAATAATAATAATATATGAAGCTGAAGATCAATCTTTCATTTTCTAGATCATCTTCTCATTCTAAACAAACAAAGAAAAGAAAGTTCGCCAAGCACATACAAAGAAAATGAACTCAAATTGAAGGTTTGAAAGTGCAGATTTGTATAGTTACCAGTTGTCTTTCTTGAAATGAAGAAATATCGGTGCTGGGGGTGGTGACTAATGCAAGTTCCCATCCGGTTAAATCAAAGTCTTTTGCTTGAACACCAGTGAATCCATTTGATGTCGCATCTACGCATAGATATCACACATAAAAAAATAAGTCATGAATAAAAGTTTCATGAAATAAAAGACGCGTTACCAGTTGGAACTATGGCAAGAGCGAACGCGTTGCTTTCCTCAATTGATGATGCATTTGGTGCATTGAAAGTTAACCCCTAAATGTAACATATAGACAAATTCATAAACAAATTTAAACATGTGGGATTAACCAATCAGATTTTGACACGTTACCAGTAAATCATCAGGGTCCTGGTTGTTAACAGTTGGTGGGGAAGGTGCAGGGTCAGCGTCAGCGTCAGGGGTAGTATCGTCATTTGACACAGAAAAACTATCTACGGGCACGGGTTTAGCTTGAACAGGTGAATTTGCATCTTCAGTAGGCTCATTGTTGTCTTCTGGTTTATAAGTCAGCATAAGCCTTTCCGGATATTCCTGGAAGTGCACATTATTGTTAAAAAATAATTAAATTTTAAGTAAATGATTTAGGGTATGATAGTAAGTTTACACGCAGCAAAGCGTCTGTTGTGACGGGTACCATCCGTGGCGCTTCGCTTATATACTCCTCCATAGTCACAAAAAAGATTGTGGAGGCTGCAAGAGTTTAAATTACTAATAATTAATCATACCCCAACCTTACTCGATTAAACGAGGATGGGTAATATAGTAAACTTACCTCTCTAAGAACGGGAAATTGGAAGTTTCTAGCGAGCTCGAGTCGTTTACAGACTTCATAGAAGTCGGAAAGACTTTCAGACTGCAGGAAATTTGATTATGTGAATAGGTCGATTCAGGTTATAAGTTACCCCTAATGGGTCAAAATCATAAATAAAATAAAGAGTAGCTTAAAATGAAACGGGCTAAAACTTGCCCATGACGTATTTTTAAATTTAATATACAAACCTCCTATAAAAATTTGTACAAAAAGTTTTTCGGGTCAAACTGATTTGCCATATCTAATAATCATATTACAAAGTGAAAGGTTTGTAAATCAAAATTAATGATTCAAGATGTCACCTGATTACCGGCTCGTTTATATATATCCAAGGCTTTTATGGCTTCATGTCTTGGCATCTCAAAAAACTGACATCGCAAAAGATCGATCTTTGGTTATTTTTAGAAAAATATAAATGAAAGTTACAAGAAGGTATCATGCTTTTTAATGTAAGTAAAATCACCTTGTCGATAAGATTTATAATTCCATCGTTTATTGCACAATAAATTTTAAAGCTCTCTTTGAATACCAAAGCTAGCGCGTATTGTACAACATAATTACTGATAGCTGCTCCTTCAGGCTGCATAAGAAAAAAAGGAAGAAAAAAAACTTGTTAAAAGGGGTTAAAGCTGCCCGGTGACTATTTTTATTGCATACAACCTACCAAACTGGTTTTTCATCCCAAAGAGTTATGTAATCACAATACACACACTATACTATTTGTATAAGTTTTAAAAAATGATCAGAATAGTGATTGAAACGAACCTTGCATGCCATAAGACGGTATAAGAGCTGCTGTAAAGAAGGCAACTGCTCCAATAGTTTTTGACTATCCAAATCGCGTGTTCTGCTATAGCCCTGCATATAAGTCAACATGTTTGAATAACATAAGGAATTAATTTTAAACCTATTATTATTTAGTTAAAATAAAATTAAATAAATGTGTTTGTTGTTGGACATGGATTTGTGTACAACTGTAACATACATTCACAAAAGTTACATAAAATCGTAATCAAATCTCGTTTAATGCGCATACCGTAAATGCATATTCAACATGAAAGGAAAAAAAAGATTTTAAAGTACCTCGATATGACTACACTAAGTAAGGACCTCTTGAATTTTCATATGCAACATCGACGACATACAATAATATAGATCACATGCCACTTTCAAGCTGCTACCTTTATTGCACCCATTTCATCCATTTTTTAGCTCTTGTGCTGCAAAATTAACTACATAACTCAAAGGGCAAATAAGGAACAAAAAAATCCCACACAAAAAAAATATAACCACACAAGTATGATCTATATTTAAAACATTAAAGTGTGTCCGAGAATCGATCGAAGAGTCCACACAATGTAAATTTGATCCATCATACATGTAAATTTGACACAATGTAAATCGATCGAAGAGTCCACACAATGCTCGAAGAGTCCTTCAAACAGAAAAAACCCTGGAAATGTGTGGTTATAACAGTCCTTTAAATGACCACTACCTAGGCGTAACCGAAGCGTAAACAAATTTCTCAGTTTCAATGATGCACTCGTTGATATCTGCACATTTCAAGAACCGACATAACAAACACTTCAAAAAGAAATCGAGTCAATGATGCAAACAAAATACTTTACCTTCACAAGTACGACCATCTACACCAAAAACCTGGTGTACAACTATACCAGTTATGTTACTCTCCTGTAAAAGAAACATGAATAAAAAACTGTGTAACTAAATAATTCCTTAAAAAGGAGTGATAACATGGAAAATATTTGACTTGAAGAGTACCTGTGACGGCTTCTGTATGAGCAGCAGTTCCAGCTCCATAGCAGTAGATGTTCGAAGCCATGTAATGAATCTTTTCACAGTTTTTGTCGGTAACAATGGGACCTTCTGTGGCTCTGGTGTCCGCCCCAAGAATGACACCATTCTGAAGATGAAATGAAGATAATCAGAGATTCAGAGTTCATCTCAATTCTCAACAGAAGCTATTGTGATCATATCAAGCGTTTTTGTAATTAAATATCATGTAATCTATATTTTCTGAATTTAGAAGAGATATTATTACTCAATTTTGGGACACTATACCCATGGAACAGAGAAACCAAATAATGTTAAAGCGTGTTCAAACTCTACTGTCAAGACTCACCAGTGTAGCCTTCTCACTGTCACAGATCTGAATTTAGATGCACGCAAATTAACAAATAAACAATCTCCATTCAATAAACTGTCACAGATCGGGTAACATCACATCTGATTTCAACAAGTTACAAACAATCAAACCTCTTAAAGCACGTAAATTAATGTATGAACAGATCTAGAAGACGTGAATTGAAACTTACAGAGTTCAATTGGTGAGAAAGTGGTTGAAATTGGTAGGAGCCCTAGGGTTTAAACCTTTGTTTCAGAAAAATGGTGAAGATATGGAGACAAGTAGAAACGGGTGAGTGGATCCGAACACCGAGAAAAGGGAATTCACATATGTGCATCTTCTTCTTCTTCACTTGAATCACCCTCTTTCTTCGGTTTAGATTTCTTCTTTGCACCGTTTTTCGCCTTCAAAACCCTAGGTTTCTGTTCTGAATTTTGAAAGACCGTCATATGAATTTTGATTTTGTAGTTCCAGATCTAGAGAAAAGGATTTGAATGAGTGCAGTGATTTAAATTTTTAAAGTCCGCCCAAAAGCCAAAAAGTATAATTAGATTAGGAAAAAAATACATAGAATATATATTAACATTTTAACTTGTTGTTTATGACATCAGCAATGACAACGTGGCATGCCTGAGAAACTGACACGTAAGCAAAACGACATCAGTTGCTCATCTCTTCTTATAGATTATATAGATTAAATTTTAATCGTTGTTCTTTTTGTTTAAAATTGATGAGTTTTGTGCTTAAAGTTTTCAAATGCTACACATTATGTCCTTTAGCCCTAACCCGGTTAATTTTATTGTGTTAAATCAAATAACATAAGGGTATTATAGTCTTTTTACTCATTAATTTGAAAATATTTTAATAAATAAAACAAAACTAAATTTAAAAAAATTATTAATCTAATCTAATCAAATCTAACTATATAATAAAAGAAACCATGTTTGGTACACTTGTCATCATATTAGGCCATGTACTCAATAGATAATTATCATTTAGTTTAATATCTTCTAATTAATTATAGATAATCTCCTACGAAATATTATTTAGTTTAATCTTTTCTACCTAATTATAGATAATTATTATTTATATCTATACAAATAATAATTAAAATAAAAAGATAGTAATGGTAGCAATTATAACTAGAACATAATAATACAAGTAACACTGCTAATAATGATATTAATAAAAAAATATTTTTATTATATGTATATTAATAGTTACAATTAAAAAAATATAATATTTACCTATAACAACATTTAAATATAAATACAAATTAAAGAAACACTAATAATATATAATCGATTACAAATATAAATATACTTTAGTCTCAAAATATTTCTCCTGAACCATTAAACTTTACGAGCATATAAGTGATGACAATGTACCTGCCATTTACATGTGCTCAATCTTTTTAAAAATTTTAAAAGCTAAACATTAATTAATATATGTGTTTTATTATATATTTACTTTTAGTCATTTAGATTCTAAAATCTTGATATCAGATTATCAAAGAATTTCATAACTAATACAATCAAACTTCCTAAAAGCTGATGATAAACATGGATTAAGTTATTCCATTTATATCTTAAATCAAACAGATTATATGTTTATTTAAAAATAAAATTCGGATAAAGAGGAGTTTGATAAATCAAATTGGGATAGATAGGAAAATACATGGTTTTAAAGATATAATATTTTTATTATTTAGTATATAAAATTAAATTTATTCAACTCCTACAATACATATGGTTTATATGGGTAGGGTTCCAGCGTGAACAACCTCCCAAGAGTGAACCGCGTGAACAGATCTGGACCCTTGATTTCCTTTTTAGTTGTTAAGGGTAGGATTGTAATTATATAAAAAATTAGATTTAAATTATTATTTTAATATTTGAATTAAGTTACATCTTTCCTAATTTAAATTCATTATCCAAATTATGTTTTATTTATTAATAAGATAATTATCAAAACAAACAACAAATCACCAAATTTCAATTTTAATTTTTATTTCAGATTTCATCACAAGAATTTAAATTTTGATTTTTAAGATCCACGTAACCTTCATATTTCAACGGTATACATATGTGTACTTGGATATAAATAGAACAGTACACATGTGTA
>JARYGA010039081.1:0-46793 GCA_030545235.1 Helianthus tuberosus
AACAAGATATTTTCAGAAAAAATAAAAGGATTCCGTCTAATCTTTTAACAACTTTTTTCAAAAATCAAAGTACCAAAATATACTGACTTTTTATAAAATTTGGATGGACACAATGAAGAACGCGAAGAACACCAACTCAAAAATAACGAAAATCTTGAATCCTTGATATCACACCGAGCCTAGAAACAGGTTCTAATGGCTCTGATACCACTTGTAAGTCCTGTGAAATGGATCTTTCAATGATATCAAACAACCTATTGATTGTGCGGAATGCAATCAATAGCTGATTCAAGAAATAAGATGAAAACAAACAAGAACACCGAAAAAACTTTCAACTCACACACGTTTCGATTACTTGAACAAGCAAAAACGTCTGGTATGAGTACACCACTACAAATCGCCTCCCCTTCTCTAATTGTCTAGAATTGTGTAACTAGGAGGTTCAAACCCTAAAACAAGTTAAAAACTTGTTTATATACATAGACAAGCCCACTTTCCACATGGGCCCCCCTTGGGCCTGCTTGGCCCACATAACCAGAAGCTTGGCCCAAGTGACCTATAAAGGTCCAAAACCTAATACTAAGTATCCCGGTAAGGCCCAATTCGTAACCATAGCCCTTTATGTTAATTTGATGCGCCAGTCTCACACTTTAGGGCCTAACAAGACTATTTTTCATGATCAAGATAAATGTAGACCAATCATTTTCGTTTTGAAGCGCATCCACGAGTTTATCTACCAACTCTTCTCTATTCTTTTCAATCCCTAACATTCTCAATTCTTTAATCAAAGAACAAAATCTTTCTATTTATTGTTTTATTGTTTTGCCTTTCAGATTTGTAAACTTTTCAAACTCATTTTTCATTAACGCTCTTTTTCTTTTCATCACCAACCCATTCCCTTCATATTTATGTTTCAAAGCATTCCAGAATGAATAAGTAGTTCCATTGCGTTGTACCAAGGATAGAATAATGTCTTTCACTGATTGTTGTAAAAAACTTATCATTTTCTTCCATTCTTGATTTTTGCTTTTCCTCTTCATTATATGCCATCAGTGATTTCTTATGACCATCATCCCCTAATGGTTCATCATATTCAATTAAGATAGCATACCAACATCCCATATGATAAGCTTGAATCCAGTTGGCAAACCATTCTTCCCATTTTTTATATTCATCTATATTCATCAATTTAGGTGGTTTAGATTGTGTTCAATGTTCATTTTCAGTTTTTAAAGTCTGAGCCACCCAATCAGGCATTGTTGCAAAAGCATTATAAAACTCATAATCCATGTTCAACACCTGCAAAAATCAACAAACGATCAAACAACTTTGAAACAAGGTAAATATAACCCTTTTGTACGAGAGAGAAAGTCGCTCGTGCGAATGAACCAAATTGAAAAAACAAGTAACAAACAGGCTCTTTCGTGCAAAATGGAATGATCCTTTTCGTACGAATGGAACAATTTTTCATGAACAATTTATAACTCTTTTTTCGTCCGAATGAATATGCCAAATCGTGCGAATGCGACTCTATCAATTCGGACGAATAGACCAGTAATTCGAACTTCAAGTTGTGTTTTTCACGGTTTTTCAATGAATTAGCTTGAATTTTGATCTGATTCTTTCAAGGATTGATTAAAACATGATTTCGCACTTTATATTAAAAAATCAGAAAAATTTGTCCATGAATTCAGCGCTAATTTTGCATTTCAAGTAGAAAGAATGTGAGTAGAGAGGATGTGATGAGAAAGACGATCTAATCAGATCCAAATCTGCTCGAAATCTGCTCAATTTTGCTGGTATCTTGTATTATCAGTCGTTGAAACCGGTCTCCAAGCTCTGATACCACTTGTTAGGACTGTTTTAGGTCTTCGAAAGCTACAACCGGTCATAGTCTTCATATCTCGTGTGGAATCCGAGTATGAAGACGACATATACAAGAACAGGATAATTAAACTGGTTTCTATTGGTTATTTGAAGTTACTTAAACAGAAACCAAATGGACAGAGTTTCCCCTCTCAAGTCTACAACCATACCAACGACAAGACCTAACACCTCTATTTATAGGCATGACCCAGTCGTCCAAACAAGTAAGGACGAGAGGGACGTTAAGAACGAGTGGGCCTGGGACGAATGGACTACCCTTTCTTACGAATTGGCCATTCGTACGACAGGGACTAAACTTTATGAATCCGTCTTTTCTATTACACAATCCTATACAATCAACGATGACTCGATACATTAACAAATATAGACATGATTGACGGAGGCAGTGTATAATGCACTCACAAGGTTAACTTGATGAGTTATTTGGTGTTTAAGTGTTTGAGAATGTTAAAATGCATGAAAGAATGTAATACGTGAATTACGATACATGTTGAATATGTCCATACTTATGTAAATATATTACGAAGCGCAAATCGTAGATATATTGTACTAACAAAGATTTTCCAGACCGGTCTAATTTTTTATTAAATTCAATGATTTTGTCTTGTGCATCCGCCAATTATCTGCACTTTTTAAAAAAATTATTAGTTTTACCCTTCATAGTTTCACGAGCCAAATGAATCACCTAAAGTCTTTGATTTATGTAACACCCAAAATGCGTATATGTTATTGTTTTGTTATTTATTTTAAAGTGAAGCACCTTCGCAACAAGGCCATTAGACAAGTTTTGGTCCAATGGCAACACCGGAAAGGATCGGATCTTACATGGGAATCCGAGGACGAAATACGTGAGCACTACCCGGGATTATTCGGTATGTCTCTAGGTTTCGGGGAGGAAACCTTTTTTAAGGGGGTAGACTTGTAACACCCCAAAATGTATATATGTGATTATTTTGTTATTTATTTAGAAGGTCATTAAAGTCTTAGCTTTTATATAAGTATTATGAGTAAGGGAAATTAACGTAGTTAACTACTAAAGTATCATACATGTGTAAAGTTGTGACATTATAAATTAAAGCAAGTAAGGGGTAACTAAATTAGTGTTGGGACATTAAAATGACATGTCCTAAAATAAATATGGGTTGAAAATGTAAGGTGGGAAAACTTGATGTTATAACAAAAATGCAGAGAATTTGTGTGTGTATATACTAACGTGAGAGAGAGAAGGAGAAAACTCTTCTCTTTAAACCATAACAAAGATTCACCAAATTGGAAGTGTTCTAGGGCCAAATTTGGATGCATGTATTGAATTCGTTAATCATCTAAGTATTTTAAACAAAAGGTAAGGTAATTGTATGATTTGATGATATTTGGTGAAGTGGGTTGTAGTCAATCCGTGAAATTATATGAAATTAAGCATGAATATTGGTTAGAATCATCATGTAGAAGATGAATTATGCTTAATTTTGGTCATTTTGATGATTTGAAGTGAAACCCACTTGATATAGTAATATGATGAAGCATGATAATCATGTAGGTGCAAATTAGTGTAATGTTGATGTATGCAGTTTTGTGTAGTAGAGTATTTGTTAGATGAATTTGATATAGAATGAAGGTTATGTGAATTTAGTTGATTTGATGATCCATGATATGAACTGGTAAGAATATGACTAGAACACTTGTACATTATGCTTTGTTAGTGGTATGCACACCAAGTGTTTGATGAAATGCATGAATAAAGATTTGTATATGATAAAGATGATCTCATGTTAATATCTAAATGGTTAGAATTGGTAAACCGATTATTGTTAACTCATTATGTTAAGAAAAGAATGGAATGAAGATATGAGATTGAAGTATGTTAATTTTAAATTGTAGGAGTGAAAGAGGAAGACACGAGCCATTCCGGATCACAAGCAAGGCCAGACAATGGTAAGCTCTTATACTTGCAAGTAGTAGTAGTTTATAGAAAATTCATTTTGTTCATTACATGTACTTAGGTTGGTACATTTTGATGATGTTTAATAAATAAAGGTTCTAATCGTATAAATGGGTCGAATAAATGAGAATGTACAAGCGAAGGAATTAGGTAATGGTGTTGAGACCGCTTATGGATGGTTGAAAGGACTAGCATCAAAACCCAATTAGAAAGATATGGATGAGGACGAAAGGATGGTATTCGTAGGAAATGGAAATTTAAATTTCATGTTTGTTGAATAGTTTATAATTAAATCGTATGTTATGGTTGTAGGTAAACCGTCACGTTAGATGGTTCCAAGCTTGGAGCGAACACATCACTCGCATCAAACGCTTCCGCATTATCATAGTCAAAATGGGTCAAAACCTTTTGGTGTCATATTTTTTATTTAGTAGTATATTTGTAAATTCTATCTTAGACTTTTCGTTTCGGTGTTTTGATGATTAAGAAAGTGTTATAACTATGTTTGGATTTTTGTAAATATCGATTAAATGTTTCTGTTAGTAAAAGGTTGTGATTTTGGTATGAAAGTTTTAAAGATTTTACTCAATTTAAACGTTTTGACTCGTTTATAAAATGGGCGTTGCAAATTAGTTCACTAGTTAAAGTACTAACTTCTGCTTTACATGATCTTATTTTCTTTAAGTATTGAAACTTCCTTTTAATTATAAAAAAGCTTGATTCTTTTAGGTTATTTAATTCCTTTAGCAGCCTTTGGTTGTGAGTGGACAACATTTTGACTATACCTCTTAATTCACTGCAACTTAATTCAAAGTAGTCATCTAGTTTTCCGTGTTCATCATATCAAGAGGATTCCACACTCTTGCTTCGTTAGTCAATCTTGTCAAGATCCGTGTGAAAAGACCTACAATTGGTATCAGAGCGTTTGGCTCTTAGTTTCTCTGTTCAAGATTGAAGTTTTGTAGAAAAAAAGTGAAATTTTTGCTTGTTTAGGAGTTTTTCGGTTTGTTTGCAAATTCTCGGAATTGAAAAAGGAGGATAAGGATTCACGATTCTTGTTATTTAAGTGTTACTGATTATTTGGTATTGTTAGATTTCTGCTAAAATACGAGATTAATCTGCACTTGTGTTCTTCGGGTATTCATCAAGTTCATCAAATCTTCAATGGGATTTGTAGGAAAGTGGTTATAATTTGCCTTGGTGGTCCCACGACTTGTGTTGAAAGGATTACTATAAAATCTCTTTAAATCTTAAAAGGATCTGTTATTTTAGGAGATAAATAAGATCCCAAAATTTTTGAGATTTTGTTTATAATTCTAAACATAATTTCAAGTTTTAAAGAAGTGATTTTATTAACAATGAAAAAGTTATGAATCCTCTCCCCAGCCCAGTTGGTCCCATGTGGTTGGGCTTGTGTCTTCCTTTGGGAGGTCACAGGTTCGAAACCCGGCTGCGGCAATTCGGGGGGAGGACGTCCCAATGATGGATCGTTCCTACCGAGGCATGGTGCGGTCTTGAGGGCAACCCGGTTTTACCCAGCTGCTACCCCAGCGAGTCTCTCGTGTGGGGGCAGTATGGTTTCCGAGCAAAAGTCAGCTTGCGCAATGTCACACCCCCAAAAAAACCACACGCGGAGTATCACCGCTTGGAGGCGTGACTGACCAGGATCAAGCCACCAATCATATTAAACAAGCATATAATTCAACCAACAATATGAAAGGTGTCCAAAAACAAAACATAGTTAGGTGTTTTGCGGAAGCATAATTGTAAAACCCATAGCAAATATTAAGTATGAAATAAAGTAATGTTTAAAGCATGGCGCACATTGCCATGTCCCACAACGACTGTTCCTCCCTGTGCAGGCTCCATGAGTACCTAATGACCTGCAAGGCATGTAGCAACGAATCAACAACAAAGTTGAGCGAGTTCACAGATAGTTGTTTGGTTAAAGTGTTCATTTCATAAATCGTATATATTCGTTTTGTAAACCATGTATCGCATTAATCCTTGCTGCCAGTCCAGGCATGCGTGCGATGATTAGTGGGGGCTTCCCATGTGTTACAAGACCACGCGTATCGACTGCTACGAAAATGTAAGAGGTGCCCTAAGTCAATGTCTATCAGCATTGACCCTTTGCCCATAGTCCATTAGTACACGCCCGTCCGACTGGCACGGTGTGAGGTTTGTTAAACCTAATAGCGCTATTAACTAATGACCCGCTCGCCCTAGGCCTCGGTGATTAAGTCGATAATTGAGGGACTTCCTTTGATAGAGGTGATGGTCTTAAGATCGTGTACGTAGGCTTTACGTACGTGCCCTTCAATCCGAGGACAGTAGTAAGTATAACTGTACGTAGGTTTTACGTACGTGCCCTTCAACCGAGGATAGTAATAATTTGTTTAATAGTAATAGTTGTACGAGTGGTTATTCAATCCCATTCCCAACCCCTGGGAATCCCATGCCTTGGCTAGTGTGAACTCACCTTGGTTTGCTTGGCAGATACACAAAAAGGTCAAGTCTAGCAGCTAGTGGTCAACCACGTCCTAACATGGTTACCAATACAAGTCAGGTTTTGGTTTCAAGTAGTGCATACAAGCATCACATAGATAGCACATAAGTAATACATACGGATCATGGCAAACACACTTTATCACGTTCAACAGTTATAACATATTCCACTTATGTGATTACAAGATTGGGATCGCACAAGTCTAATGGCCTTGTGCGAGTCATATGTTGAAGCCCAATACTTCCCGGCCCAATGTCAAAAGACCCAAACAAAACTATAACACGAATACGGCCCAAAACATCTAGACCTAAGCTTATGCGATCCGGACGTCTTGTTCGGTCCGGTTGGGTTGTGCGATCCAACTAAATCAGCCCAACAAGCATACCCGGCCCAACATAACATCTTGTGCGATTTAAACTAGCCCGGCCCAACAGTTAAGACAGTTATGGCAACTTGTGCGACCCACCCAGTCTTGTGCGACTGGGTCACCTTGTGCGGTTGGACTCCTTGTGCGGTCAGACCAGATCTTGTACGATCTGATCTTGTGCGACCAGGAGTCTTGTGTGATTAGTTGTTTAATATCCGAAAGTTCTGCCAAACAGTTACATTGTTTCCAAAATTCGATCATGTTACAATCATTGCAATGGTTTCCAATTCCATTTAATTGATTAACACAAACAGTTTCTAAATCCAACCACAATCGATCAAACAAAGGCTTTTAATATCAATCTCTATGAACCCTAATCATGTTTCAAGCTTAACAATCATCTTAACATTAGATCAATATAACAGATTCATGCACTAGATTATTATCATGCATATCATCATAACAATCCACACATTATCCACCTATACACATCTAACATCCTATTAACATGCGATTCATTAATACACTCGACCTCAGGGACGGACATGAAAAATCATAACATATTCTGACAACATTAATTAGGTGCCCCATGATCCCTCTAATTGATTGGATCTCTTCAAGTAATTGGCCGACAACATTGGCCATTGTTTCACATACCTACCAACTATTATTGTTTGATTAGAACACATGGCCACCACTTCCATTATGACATCAACATATTTATTATTATGTAACTGGAAAATTACATGTAGCATATTTATGTAATCAGTCATCATCATGCATTCAATCGATCTTTACCACATAACATCATCGTTCATTATGTATGTAACCCTAATCATTCTATCGAATCATAGAATCATGACATCATTTACAAACATATAACATGAAACACTAACCGATTAAAGATGGAACGAGGATTGATCCAAACAGAAAATCTTCGATAGAGGAGAGGTGTGACTGCCGTCAACTTTGAGAGAGAGCAAGAGAGATTTAGGGTTTGGTGTGTTGTGAATTATGTGAAACTAATCCCTAAGATGGGATAATGTTTTCGTATAGCTAGGGGGTAGGCCGTACCCTTCCTTGGGCTGCCCTTGTGTTTTGAGTATGGCCCGAATGGGCTTGTGCGATCGGGTCGTGTTGTGTTTTAGAGCTCGTTTATATACATACATACATACATTCGTTACACAATAAACACATAACAAACATCAAACATTTAATTAATCAACCAAGTTCATACAATCACATAGTTTTCAAACACGCTACTCTTAGCACAAGGATAGGTTCTGAAATACGAGTTGTCACATTATCCCCAAGTTGAAAGAAATTTCGTCCCGAAATTTGGTACGTACTCACTGAGGAAGCTAGTTAAGTTGCATGGTTTCCCTGGTTTTCCTGGGGTGTCACATCCTCCCCCCGTTGATCTGGAATTTCGTCCCGAAATTCCGTAGCTTCAGCCTCAGTAGTGGTTGTACTGTTTTCGAACAGTTGGGGATACTTTTGTTTCATCTGATCTTCGCGTTCCCAGGTGAACTCTGGGCCGCGACGGGAGTTCCAACGAACTCGAACGAGAGGTATTCTAGTGTGCTTGAGGACCTTAACATCCCGGTCCGTGATTCCAACTGGTTCCTCGACGAATCGTAACTGCTCGTCGATAGTGAGCTCCTTCAAAGGAACTATGTGGGTCTCATCTGACAGACACTTCTTCAGATTCGACATGTGGAAAACATTGTGAACTGCACTGAGTTCTGCTGGTAAGTTCAGTTTGTAGGCTACCTTGCCTATTTTCTCTATAGCTTCAAAAAGGTCCAACGTATCGTGGGTTAAGTTTGCCTCGTTTACCAAAACGAACCACACCCTTCCAGGGTGAAACTTTGAGTAGTACCCGCTCCCCTACCTGGAGCTCTAATGGTTTTCTGCCCTTATCGGCGTAGACTTTCTGACGGTCACGAGCCGCCGCCATTCGTTGTCGTATTTGAGCAATTCGCTCTGTTGTGTCTACCACAAGTTCTGGACCAGTGATCTGACTATCCCCTACCTCTGCTCAACAGAGAGGTGACCGGCATTTACGCCCGTATAATGCCTCAAACGGAGAAGCTTTAATGCTGGTGTGGTAGCTGTTATTGTATGAAAATTCCACAAGTGTCAGATGCTTTTCCCAGCCGTTGCCAAAGTCAATCACACATGCTCTAAGCATGCCTTCGAGGGTCTGGATGGTACGTTCCGACTGCCCATCCGTTTGCGGGTGATAAGCTGTGCTCATATCCAAACGTGAGGCAAAGGACTTGTGCATTGCTTGCCCCAGTTCTGGAGTAAAACGTGCATCCCGATCCGAGATAATAGAGGTGGGCACTCCGTGCCTCGAGACAACTTCCTTAAGATATACGTCTGCTAGTGTGGTGAACTTATCCGTTTCCTTGATAGCCAAGAAGTGAGCAGACTTTGTGAGTCGATCCACGATCACCCAAATAGTATCGTTACCCCGTTGAGATCTAGGCAGGCCAGTAACAAAATCCATGGAAATTTGCTCCCATTTCCATTGTGGTATCTCTGGTTGTTGAAGTGGGCCTGAAGGTTTCTGGTATTCCGCCTTGACTCTCGCACAAGTCAAGCACTTACTAACGTATGTTGCTATGTGGGCCTTCATACTAGGCCACCAATATGTAGTTTTAATATCGTGGTACATTTTATCCGAACCAGGATGTACCGAGTAGCGAGACTTGTGTGCCTCATCCATCACAAGCTCTCGTAGGTTGCCATAAAGGGGAACCCAGATGCGTCCCGTAACGTAGTAAGCACCGTCTTCCTTTTGTTCTAAGCGTTGCCTTGAGCCACGTAGGGCTTCAGCCCTGACGTTTTCTGGTTTTAATGCTTCCACCTGAGCATCTCGTATTTGAGAAGGGAGACTAGATTGTATAGTGAGTTGTAAAGCTCGTACGCGCTTGGGTGCAGTGTACTTTCGACTGAGGGCGTCAGCCACAACATTGGCTTTGCCTGGGTGGTACCTGATCGAGCATTCGTAGTCATTCAGCAGTTCGACCCATCGTCGTTGTCGCATATTCAGTTCCTTCTGTTTGAAGATATGCTCGAAGCTCCTGTGGTTGGTGTAGATGGCGCACTTGGTAGCGTACAGGTAATGTCGCCATATCTTAAGTGCAAAAACAACAGCTCCCAGCTCTAAGTCGTGTGTAGTGTAGTTTCTTTCATGAACTTTGAGTTGGCGTGAGTCGTAGGCTATAACCTTATCCCGTTGCATCAGTACGCAACCAAGACCCTGAATTGCTGCGTCGCAGTAAACCACAAAGTCGTCTGTGCCCTCTGGCAATGAAAGGATAGGTGCACTGCAAAGTCTATCCTTTAAGTGTTGAAATGCTAATTCATGCTCGTTCCCCCATCGATAAACAACGCCTTTCTGTGTCAGTGAGGTGAGGGGCTGTGTAATTTTGGAGAAGTCCTTGATGAACCTCCTGTAGTAACCTGCCAATCCCAAGAATTGGCGAATTTCCGTTGGTGTACGAGGTGCAGGCCAGTTCTTAATTGAGTCTACCTTGGATGGATCAACGTGAATCCCAACCTTGTTCACCACATGGCCTAAGAAATGGACTTCACGAAGCCAGAAGTCACATTTTGAAAACTTAGCGTACAGCTGTTCGGTTCGAAGGAGTTCCAAAATGAGTCGTAGAAGCTGTTCGTGTTCCTCCTGACTCTTCGAATAGAGCAGGATGCCGTCGATGAAGACTATGACGAACTTGTCCAGGTAAGGCTTGCACACTCTATTCATCAAACCCATGAAGACTGCAGGTGCGTTTGTTAGCCCAAGAGGCATGACCAAAAACTCATAGTGGCCATATCGAGTTCTAAAGGCTGTTTTGGAGACGTCCTCCTCTCGGACTCTCAGCTGATGATATCCCGATCTCAGCTCAATCTTTGAATAGTAGCTCGACCCTTGCAGCTGGTCGAATAGGTCATCAATGCGTGGAAGAGGATAGCGATTCTTCACAGTCACCTTGTTCAGTTCGCGGTAATCGATACACATTCTGAACGTACCATCTTTCTTCTTACGAATAGCACTGGAGCTCCCCAGGGCGAAGAGCTAGGACGAATAAAACCTTTATCTAAGAGTTCTTGTAGTTGCGTAGATAGCTCTTTCAACTCTGATGGAGCTAAGCGATACGGTGCACGAGCTATGGGCGCTGCTCCAGGAGCTAGTCACCATGAATTACCAATGGTTCTTAACCAGCACGAGGAATGCGGACGATCTTTTCGTTGCAAGGAATCCCTGCTCGATGTTGAGATAGCCAAACCATACCAATAACGATGTCGAAACCATTTCAACGTTGGGGTCAATTCCTAGTATCACCCTGACCCATCACGAACACTTGACTCCTGGCACCATTGCCGTCGTTATTGCCCCCATTGTTGTCTCCACTATTGTTCCCGTTTCCCCAGTTGTGGTTCTAATTCTGGTTCTGGTTCAACTGTGGGCAGTGTCTCATGAAGTGACCTTCAGCACCACACTGATAACATCCCTTGTTACCCTGCTGTTGCCGCTGATTCTGTGGAGCTTGTGGCTGCTGTTGTCGGTTCTTGTTTGCAGGACGTGAGATTCTAAAATCTTTGGCTCCATGACCAAGCTTGTTGCAACTCTGACAACGATCTTTGTTGCACGGCCCGCTGTGGTGCAAATTACATCGATTGCGCTTAGGGTGGTTTCCCCGGTATCCACCCTGACTTCGATTACCAAAAGACTGCTGCCTGGGGCTCCTGTACTCATCCGTTTTTCGCTGCTGCGACTGAGACTGAACCGAAGTGGAACCCTTTGCTCGAATCTCCACCTCACTTGCGTTTGTTATCACTGGGAGCATCCGAAGTAGTTGTAGCAGCATTAATACGTTTCAGCAGTTTAGTCTGTCCTACCGCCTGATCTGAGAGACGTTGAGCAAGACGAGTAATATCCTGGATGGTTGCAAGGTTGGCCGATGTCACATGACTTTGAATCTCTGGTACTAAGCCTTTGAGGTACAACTCAATGCGCTTGATGGAAGGATCCACCATTGTTGGACATAACACCGTCAGTTCCTTGGATCGTTTCGTGTACGCTTCTATCTCTGACCTTGTCATCCTCAGGTTTAAGAACTCCACTTCCAGCTGGTGGATGTCATCTCGACTACGGTATTCACGTTTGGATCGTTTCCTTAAGAATCATTCCATGGGTTGGCATTAGCAGCCGCCAGCCCCAGCATCTGAACTTGCGCATTCCACCAAGTTAGCGTAGTGCCTTCGAGAGTACCAGTGGCATACTTCACCCTTTGAGCCTCAGGGCATTCACACATCTCTAAGACAGACTCGAGCTTTTCAAACCAATGGAGGAGTCCAACAGCTCCTTTAGTGCCACTGAAAGTATTAGGACGACAGTCCATGATCGTCTTGAATATGCATGCAGGTGGCTGAGCGTTCTGACCTTGTTGCGCGAGGAAGAAGTGACAAGGTTAAGCGCGAGAGTTGGGTCATGAGAGTAGGATTTATCATCCTAGGTTAGGTTCTGAACAGCAGGTTATACCTCCTGCCTGGGTGGCTGCGAGTGCTGCCGTAACTTGTTCGTTGATAAGAGCCGTCAGCTGGCTTGAGTTAGGTTTGCATGTTCCCTCATGATCTCACATCGAAGGAAACACAAATAGGAAAGGTGTCACGAATGTGTGTAAGTGTGGAGTGACAGTGAGAGCAAGCACAAATGTGTTTTCAAACTATATTTGCTACGTTCATCTAAGCATACCATGAGCAAAGTTCTATGCAATCTAGCAAGTAGGCAATATAAAACGTAAACCATATCACCTAGAATGTCGAGCCTTGAACGTGGAGTGAAGCGTCGTTGTGGATCGTAGAGCACTGTACAGGTTATAGTCTGGTTTTAACAAAAACGTTTTCCTTTATTAAAACCAAGTTCTCTATAACCAATGGCTCTGATACCAATCTGTCATACCCCCAAAAAAACCACACGCGGAGTATCACCGCTTGGAGGCGTGACTGACCAGGATCAAGCCACCAATCATATTAAACAAGCATATAATTCAACCAACAATATGAAAGGTGTCCAAAAACAAAACATAGTTAGGTGTTTTGCGGAAGCATAATTGTAAAACCCATAGCAAATATTAAGTATGAAATAAAGTAATGTTTAAAGCATGGCGCACATTGCCATGTCCCACAACGACTGTTCCTCCCTGTGCAGGCTCCATGAGTACCTAATGACCTGCAAGGCATGTAGCAACGAATCAACAACAAAGTTGAGCGAGTTCACAGATAGTTGTTTGGTTAAAGTGTTCATTTCATAAATCGTATATATTCGTTTTGTAAACCATGTATCGCATTAATCCTTGCTGCCAGTCCAGGCATGCGTGCGATGATTAGTGGGGGCTTCCCATGTGTTACAAGACCACGCGTATCGACTGCTACGAAAATGTAAGAGGTGCCCTAAGTCAATGTCTATCAGCATTGACCCTTTGCCCATAGTCCATTAGTACACGCCCGTCCGACTGGCACGGTGTGAGGTTTGTTAAACCTAATAGCGCTATTAACTAATGACCCGCTCGCCCTAGGCCTCGGCGATTAAGTCGATAATTGAGGGACTTCCTTTGATAGAGGTGATGGTCTTAAGATCGTGTACGTAGGCTTTACGTACGTGCCCTTCAATCCGAGGACAGTAGTAAGTATAACTGTACGTAGGTTTTACGTACGTGCCCTTCAACCGAGGACAGTAATAATTTGTTTAATAGTAATAGTTGTACGAGTAGTTATTCAATCCCATTCCCAACCCCTGGGAATCCCATGCCTTGGCTAGTGTGAACTCACCTTGGTTTGCTTGGCAGATACACAAAAAGGTCAAGTCTAGCAGCTAGTGGTCAACCACGTCCTAACATGGTTACCAATACAAATCAGGTTTTGGTTTCAAGTAGTGCATACAAGCATCACATAGATAGCACATAAGTAATACATACGGATCATGGCAAACACACTTTATCACGTTCAACAGTTATAACATATTCCACTTATGTGATTACAAGATTGGGCTCGCACAAGTCTAATGGCCTTGTGCGAGTCATATGTTGAAGCCCAATACTTCCCGGCCCAATGTCAAAAGACCCAAACAAAACTATAACACGAATACGGCCCAAAACATCTAGACCTAAGCTTGTGCGATCCGGACGTCTTGTTCGGTCCGGTTGGGTTGTGCGATCCAACTAAATCAGCCCAACAAGCATACCCGGCCCAACATAACATCTTGTGCGATTTAAACTAGCCCGGCCCAACAGTTAAGACAGTTATGGCAACTTGTGCGACTGGGTCACCTTGTGCGGTTGGACTCCTTGTGCGGTCAGACCAGATCTTGTACGATCTGATCTTGTGCGACCAGGAGTCTTGTGTGATTAGTTGTTTAATATCCGAAAGTTCTGCCAAACAGTTACATTGTTTCCAAAATTCGATCATGTTACAATCATTGCAATGGTTTCCAATTTCATTTAATTGATTAACACAAACAGTTTCTAAATCCAACCACAATCGATCAAACAAAGGCTTTTAATATCAATCTCTATGAACCCTAATCATGTTTCAAGCTTAACAATCATCTTAACATTAGATCAATATAACAGATTCATGCACTAGATTATTATCATGCATATCATCATAACAATCCACACATTATCCACCTATACATATCTAACAGCCTATTAACATGCGATTCATTAATACACTCGACCTCAGGGACGGACATGAAAAATCATAACATATTCTGACAACATTAATTAGGTGCCCCATGATCCCTCTAATTGATTGGATCTCTTCAAGTAATTGGCCGACAACATTGGCCATTGTTTCACATACCTACCAACTATTATTGTTTGATTAGAACACATGGCCACCACTTCCATTATGACATCAACATATTTATTATTATGTAACTGGAAAATTACATGTAGCATATTTATGTAATCAGTCATCATCATGCATTCAATCGATCTTTACCACATAACATCATCGTTCATTATGTATGTAACCCTAATCATTCTATCGAATCATAGAATCATGACATCATTTACAAACATATAACATGAAACACTAACCGATTAAAGATGGAACGAGGATTGATCCAAACAGAAAATCTTCGATAGAGGAGAGGTGTGACTGCCGTTAACTTTGAGAGAGAGCAAGAGAGATTTAGGGTTTGGTGTGTTGTGAATTATGTGAAACTAATCCCTAAGATGGGATAATGTTTTCGTATAGCTAGGGGGTAGGCCGTACCCTTCCTTGGGCTGCCCTTGTGTTTTGAGTATGGCCCGAATGGGCTTGTGCGATCGGGTCGTGTTGTGTTTTAGAGCTCGTTTATATACATACATACATACATACATACATTCGTTACACAATAAACACATAACAAACATCAAACATTTAATTAATCAACCAAGTTCATACAATCACATAGTGTTCAAACACGCTACTCTTAGCACAAGGATAGGTTCTGAAATACGAGTTGCCACATTATCCCCAAGTTGAAAGAAATTTCGTCCCGAAATTTGGTACGTACTCACTGAGGAAGCTAGTTAAGTTGCATGGTTTCCCTGGTTTTCCTGGGGTGTCACATCCTCCCCCCGTTGATCTGGAATTTCGTCCCGAAATTCCGTAGCTTCAGCCTCAGTAGTGGTTGTACTGTTTTCGAACAGTTGGGGATACTTTTGTTTCATCTGATCTTCGCGTTCCCAGGTGAACTCTGGGCCGCGACGGGAGTTCCAACGAACTCGAACGAGAGGTATTCTAGTGTGCTTGAGGACCTTAACATCCCGGTCCGTGATTCCAACTGGTTCCTCGACGAATCGTAACTGCTCGTCGATAGTGAGCTCCTTCAAAGGAACTATGTGGGTCTCATCTGACAGACACTTCTTCAGATTCGACATGTGGAAAACATTGTGAACTGCACTGAGTTCTGCTGGTAAGTTCAGTTTGTAGGCTACCTTGCCTATTTTCTCTATAGCTTCAAAAAGGTCCAACGTATCGTGGGTTAAGTTTGCCTCGTTTACCAAAACGAATCACACCCTTCCAGGGTGAAACTTTGAGTAGTACCCGTTCCCCTACCTGGAGCTCTAATGGTTTTCTGCCCTTATCGGCGTAGACTTTCTGACGGTCACGAGCCGCCGCCATTCGTTGTCGTATTTGAGCAATTCGCTCTGTTGTGTCTACCACAAGTTCTGGACCAGTGATCTGACTATCCCCTACCTCTGCTCAACAGAGAGGTGACCGGCATTTACGCCTGTATAATGCCTCAAACGGAGAAGCTTTAATGCTGGTGTGGTAGCTGTTATTGTATGAAAATTCCACAAGTGTCAGATGCTTTTCCCAGCCGTTGCCAAAGTCAATCACACATGCTCTAAGCATGCCTTCGAGGGTCTGGATGGTACGTTCCGACTGCCCATCCGTTTGCGGGTGATAAGCTGTGCTCATATCCAAACGTGAGGCAAAGGACTTGTGCATTGCTTGCCCCAGTTCTGGAGTAAAACGTGCATCCCGATCCGAGATAATAGAGGTGGGCACTCCGTGCCTCGAGACAACTTCCTTAAGATATACGTCTGCTAGTGTGGTGAACTTATCCGTTTCCTTGATAGCCAAGAAGTGAGCAGACTTTGTGAGTCGATCCACGATCACCCAAATAGTATCGTTACCCCGTTGAGATCTAGGCAGGCCAGTAACAAAATCCATGGAAATTTGCTCCCATTTCCATTGTGGTATCTCTGGTTGTTGAAGTGGGCCTGAAGGTTTCTGGTATTCCGCCTTGACTCTCGCACAAGTCAAGCACTTACTAACGTATGTTGCTATGTGGGCCTTCATACTAGGCCACCAATATGTAGTTTTAATATCGTGGTACATTTTATCCGAACCAGGATGTACCGAGTAGCGAGACTTGTGTGCCTCATCCATCACAAGCTCTCGTAGGTTGCCATAAAGGGGAACCCAGATGCGTCCCGTAACGTAGTAAGCACCGTCTTCCTTTTGTTCTAAGCGTTGCCTTGAGCCACGTAGGGCTTCAGCCCTGACGTTTTCTGGTTTTAATGCTTCCACCTGAGCATCTCGTATTTGAGAAGGGAGACTAGATTGTATAGTGAGTTGTAAAGCTCGTACGCGCTTGGGTGCAGTGTACTTTCGACTGAGGGCGTCAGCCACAACATTGGCTTTGCCTGGGTGGTACCTGATCGAGCATTCGTAGTCATTCAGCAGTTCGACCCATCGTCGTTGTCGCATATTCAGTTCCTTCTGTTTGAAGATATGCTCGAAGCTCCTGTGGTTGGTGTAGATGGCGCACTTGGTAGCGTACAGGTAATGTCGCCATATCTTAAGTGCAAAAACAACAGCTCCCAGCTCTAAGTCGTGTGTAGTGTAGTTTCTTTCATGAACTTTGAGTTGGCGTGAGTCGTAGGCTATAACCTTATCCCGTTGCATCAGTACGCAACCAAGACCCTGAATTGCTGCGTCGCAGTAAACCACAAAGTCGTCTGTGCCCTCTGGCAATGAAAGGATAGGTGCACTGCAAAGTCTATCCTTTAAGTGTTGAAATGCTAATTCATACTCGTTCCCCCATCGATAAACAACGCCTTTCTGTGTCAGTGAGGTGAGGGGCTGTGTAATTTTGGAGAAGTCCTTGATGAACCTCCTGTAGTAACCTGCCAATCCCAAGAATTGGCGAATTTCCGTTGGTGTACGAGGTGCAGGCCAGTTCTTAATTGAGTCTACCTTGGATGGATCAACGTGAATCCCAACCTTGTTCACCACATGGCCTAAGAAATGGACTTCACGAAGCCAGAAGTCACATTTTGAAAACTTAGCGTACAGCTGTTCGGTTCGAAGGAGTTCCAAAATGAGTCGTAGAAGCTGTTCGTGTTCCTCCTGACTCTTCGAATAGAGCAGGATGCCGTCGATGAAGACTATGACGAACTTGTCCAGGTAAGGCTTGCACACTCTATTCATCAAACCCATGAAGACTGCAGGTGCGTTTGTTAGCCCAAGAGGCATGACCAAAAACTCATAGTGGCCATATCGAGTTCTAAAGGCTGTTTTGGAGACGTCCTCCTCTCGGACTCTCAGCTGATGATATCCCGATCTCAGCTCAATCTTTGAATAGTAGCTCGACCCTTGCAGCTGGTCGAATAGGTCATCAATGCGTGGAAGAGGATAGCGATTCTTCACAGTCACCTTGTTCAGTTCGCGGTAATCGATACACATTCTGAACGTACCATCTTTCTTCTTACGAATAGCACTGGAGCTCCCCAGGGCGAAGAGCTAGGACGAATAAAACCTTTATCTAAGAGTTCTTGTAGTTGCGTAGATAGCTCTTTCAACTCTGATGGAGCTAAGCGATACGGTGCACGAGCTATGGGCGCTGCTCCAGGAGCTAGTCACCATGAATTACCAATGGTTCTTAACCAGCACGAGGAATGCGGACGATCTTTTCGTTGCAAGGAATCCCTGCTCGATGTTGAGATAGCCAAACCATACCAATAACGATGTCGAAACCATTTCAACGTTGGGGTCAATTCCTAGTATCACCCTGACCCATCACGAACACTTGACTCCTGGCACCATTGCCGTCGTTATTGCCCCCATTGTTGTCTCCACTATTGTTCCCGTTTCCCCAGTTGTGGTTCTAATTCTGGTTCTGGTTCAACTGTGGGCAGTGTCTCATGAAGTGACCTTCAGCACCACACTGATAACATCCCTTGTTACCCTGCTGTTGCCGCTGATTCTGTGGAGCTTGTGGCTGCTGTTGTCGGTTCTTGTTTGCAGGACGTGAGATTCTAAAATCTTTGGCTCCATGACCAAGCTTGTTGCATCTCTGACAACGATCTTTGTTGCACGGCCCGCTGTGGTGCAAATTACATCGATTGCGCTTAGGGTGGTTTCCCCGGTATCCACCCTGACTTCGATTACCAAAAGACTGCTGCCTGGGGCTCCTGTACTCATCCGTTTTTCGCTGCTGTGACTGAGACTGAACCGAAGTGGAACCCTTTGCTCGAATCTCCACCTCACTTGCGTTTGTTGTCACTGGGAGCATCCGAAGTAGTTGTAGCAGCATTAATACGTTTCAGCAGTTTAGTCTGTCCTACCGCCTGATCTGAGAGACGTTGAGCAAGACGAGTAATATCCTGGATGGTTGCAAGGTTGGCCGATGTCACATGACTTTGAATCTCTGGTACTAAGCCTTTGAGGTACAGCTCAATCTCTGGTGGATGTCATCTCGACTACGGTATTCACGTTTGGATCGTTTCCTTAAGAATCATTCCATGGGGTGGCATTAGCAGCCGCCAGCCCCAGCATCTGAACTTGCGCGTTCCACCAAGTTAGCGTAGTGCCTTCGAGAGTACCAGTGGCGTGCTTCACCCTATGAGCCTCAGGGCATTCACACGTCTCTAAGACAGACTCGAGCTTTTCAAACCAATGGAGGAGTCCAACAGCTCCTTTAGTGCCACTGAAAGTATTAGGACGACAGTCCATGATCGTCTTGAATATACATGCAGGTGGCTGAGCGTTCTGACCTTGTTGCGCGAGGAAGAAGTGACAAGGTTAAGCGCGAGAGTTGGGTCATGAGAGTAGGATTTATCATCCTAGGTTAGGTTCGGAACAGCAGGTTATACCTCCTGCCTGGGTGGCTGCGAGTGCTGCCGTAACTTGTTCGTTGATAAGAGCCGTCAGCTGGCTTGAGTTAGGTTCGCACGTTCCCTCATGATCTTACATCGAAGGAAACACAAATAGGAAAGGTGTCGCGAATGTGTGTAAGTGTGGAGTGACAGTGAGAGCAAGCACAAATGTGTTTTCAAACTATAGTTGCTACGTTCATCTAAGCATACCATGAGCAAAGTTCTATGCAATCTAGCAAGTAGGCAATATAAAACGTAAACCATATCACCTAGAATGTCGAGCCTTGCACGTGGAGTGAAGCGTCGTTGTGGATCGTAGAGCACTGTACAGGTTATAGTCTGGTTTTAACAAAAAAACGTTTTCCTTTATTAAAACCAAGTTCTCTATAACCAATGGCTCTGATACCAATCTGTCACACCCCCAAAAAAACCACACGCGGAGTATCACCGCTTGGAGGCGTGACTGACCAGGATCAAGCCACCAATCATATTAAACAAGCATATAATTCAACCAACAATATGAAAGGTGTCCAAAAACAAAACATAGTTAGGTGTTTAGCAGAAGCATAATTGTAAAACCCATAGCAAATATTAAGTATGAAATAAAGTAATGTTTAAAGCATGGCGCACATTGCCATGTCACACAACTACTGTTCCTCCCTGTGCAGGCTCCATGAGTACCTAATGACCTGCAAGGCATGTAGCAACGAATCAACAACAAAGTTAAGCGAGTTCACAGATAGTTGTTTGGTTAAAGTGTTCATTTCATAAATCGTATATATTCGTTTTGTAAACCATGTATCGCATTAATCCTTGCTGCCAGTCCAGGCATGCGTGCGATGATTAGTGGGGGCTTCCCATGTGTTACAAGACCACGTGTATCGACTGCTATGAAAATGTAAGAGGTGCCCTAAGTCAATGTCTATCAGCATTGACCCTTTGCCCATAGTCCATTAGTACACGCCTGTCCGACTGGCACGGTGTGAGGTTTGTTAAACCTAATAGCGCTATTAACTAATGACCCGCTCGCCCTAGGCCTCGGCGATTAAGTCGATAATTGAGGGACTTCCTTTAATAGAGGTGATGTTCTTAAGATCGTGTACGCAGGCTTTACGTACGTGCCCTTCAATCCGAGGACAGTAGTAAGTATAACTGTACGTAGGTTTTACGTATGTGCCCTTCAACCGAGGAGAGTAATAATTTGTTTAATAGTAATAGTTGTACGAGTAGTTATTCAATCCCATTCCCAACCCCTGGGAATCCCATGCCTTGGCTAGTGTGAACTCACCTTGGTTTGCTCGGCAGATACACAAAAAGGTCAAGTCTAGCAGCTAGTGGTCAACCACGTCCTAACATGGTTACCAATACAAGTTAGGTTTTGGTTTCAAGTAGTGCATACAAGCATCACATAGATAGCACATAAGTAATACATACGGATCATGGCAAACACACTTTATCACGTTCAACAGTTATAACATATTCCACTTATGTGATTACAAGATTGGGCTCGCACAAGTCTAATGGCCTTGTGCGAGTCATATGTTGAAGCCCAATACTTCCCGGCCCAATGTCAAAAGACCCAAACAAAACTATAACACGAATACGGCCCAAAACATCTAGACCTAAGCTTGTGCGATCCGGACGTCTTGTTCGGTCCGGTTGGGTTGTGCGATCCAACTAAATCAGCCCAACAAGCATACCCGGCCCAACATAACATCTTGTGCGATTTAAAGTAGCCCGACCCAACAGTTAAGACAGTTATGGCAACTTGTGCGACCCAACCAGTCTTGTGCGACTGGGTCACCTTGTGCGGTTGGACTCCTTGTGCGGTCAGACCAGATCTTGTACGATCTGATCTTGTGCGACCAGGAGTCTTGTGTGATTAGTTGTTTAATATCCAAAAGTTCTGCCAAACAGTTACATTGTTTCCAAAATTCGATCATGTTACAATCATTGCAATGGTTTCCAATTTCATTTAATTGATTGACACAAACAGTTTCTAAATCCAACCACAATCGATCAAACAAAGGCTTTTAATATCAATCTCTATGAACCCTAATCATGTTTCAAGCTTAACAATCATCTTAACATTAGATCAATATAACAGATTCATGCACTAGATTATTATCATGCATATCATCATAACAATCCACACATTATCCACCTATACACATCTAACATCCTATTAACATGCGATTCATTAATACACTCGACCTCAGGGACGGACATGAAAAATCATAACATATTCTGACAACATTAATTAGGTGCCCCATGATCCCTCTAATTGATTGGATCTCTTCAAGTAATTGGCCGACAACATTGGCCATTGTTTCACATACCTACCAACTATTATTGTTTGATTAGAACACATGGCCACCACTTCCATTATGACATCAACATATTTATTATTATGTAACTGGAAAATTACATGTAGCATATTTATGTAATCAGTCATCATCATGCATTCAATCGATCTTTACCACATAACATCATCGTTCATTATGTATGTAACCCTAATCATTCTATCGAATCATAGAATCATGACATCATTTACAAACATATAACATGAAACACTAACCGATTAAAGATGGAACGAGGATTGATCCAAACAGAAAATCTTCGATAGAGGAGAGGTGTGACTGCCGTCAACTTTGAGAGAGAGCAAGAGAGATTTAGGGTTTGGTGTGTTGTGAATTATGTGAAACTAATCCCTAAGATGGGATAATGTTTTCGTATAGCTAGGGGGTAGGCCGTACCCTTCCTTGGGCTGCCCTTGTGTTTTGAGTATGGCCCGAATGGGCTTGTGCGATCGGGTCGTGTTGTGTTTTAGAGCTCGTTTATATACATACATACATACATTCGTTACACAATAAACACATAACAAACATCAAACATTTAATTAATCAACCAAGTTCATACAATCACATAGTGTTCAAACACGCTACTCTTAGCACAAGGATAGGTTCTGAAATACGAGTTGTCACATTATCCCCAAGTTGAAAGAAATTTCGTCCCGAAATTTGGTACGTACTCACTGAGGAAGCTAGTTAAGTTGCATGGTTTCCCTGGTTTTCCTGGGGTGTCACATCCTCCCCCCGTTGATCTGGAATTTCGTCCCGAAATTCCGTAGCTTCAGCCTCAGTAGTGGTTGTACTGTTTTCGAACAGTTGGGGATACTTTTGTTTCATCTGATCTTCGCGTTCCCAGGTGAACTCTGGGCCGCGACGGGAGTTCCAACGAACTCGAACGAGAGGTATTCTAGTGTGCTTGAGGACCTTAACATCCCGGTCCGTGATTCCAACTAGTTCCTCGACGAATCGTAACTGCTCGTCGATAGTGAGCTCCTTCAAAGGAACTATGTGGGTCTCATCTGACAGACACTTCTTCAGATTCGACATGTGGAAAACATTGTGAACTGCACTGAGTTCTGCTGGTAAGTTCAGTTTGTAGGCTACCTTGCCTATTTTCTCTATAGCTTCAAAAAGGTCCAACGTATCGTGGGTTAAGTTTGCCTCGTTTACCAAAACGAACCACACCCTTCCAGGGTGAAACTTTGAGTAGTACCCGTTCCCCTACCTGGAGCTCTAATGGTTTTCTGCCCTTATCGGCGTAGACTTTCTGACGGCCACGAGCCGCCACCATTCGTTGTCGTATTTGAGCAATTCGCTCTGTTGTGTCTACCACAAGTTCTGGACCAGTGATCTGACTATCCCCTACCTCTGCTCAACAGAGAGGTGACCGGCATTTACGCCCGTATAATGCCTCAAACGGAGCAGCTTTAATGCTGGTGTGGTAGCTGTTATTGTATGAAAATTCCACAAGTGTCAGATGCTTTTCCCAGCCGTTGCCAAAGTCAATCACACATGCTCTAAGCATGCCTTCGAGGGTCTGGATGGTACGTTCCGATTGCCCATCCGTTTGCAGGTGATAAGTTGTGCTCAAATCCAAACGTGAGCCAAAGGACTTGTGCATTGCTTGCCCCAGTTCTGGAGTAAAACGTGCATCTCGATCCGAGATAATAGAGGTGGGCACTCCGTGCCTCGAGACAACTTCCTTAAGATATACGTCTGCTAGTGTGGAGAACTTATCCGTTTCCTTGATAGCCAAGAAGTGAGCAGACTTTGTGAGTCGATCCACGATCACCGAAATAGTATCGTTACCCCGTTGAGATCTAGGCAGGCCAGTAACAAAATCCATGGAAATTTTCTCCCATTTCCATTGTGGTATCTCTGGTTGTTGAAGTGGTCCTGAAGGTTTCTGGTATTCCGCCTTGACTCTCGCACAAGTCAAGCACTTACTAACGTATGTTGCTATGTGGGCCTTCATACTAGGCCACCAATATGTAGTTTTAATATCGTGGTACATTTTATCCGAACCAGGATGTACCGAGTAGCGAGACTTGTGTGCCTCATCCATCACAAGCTCTCGTAGGTTGCCATAAAGGGGAACCCAGATGCGTCCCGTAACGTAGTAAGCACCGTCTTCCTTTTGTTCTAAGCGTTGCCTTAAGCCACGTAGGGCTTCAGCCCTGACGTTTTCTGGTTTTAATGCTTCCACCTGAGCATCTCATATTTGAGAAGGGAGACTAGATTGTATAGTGAGTTGTAAAGCTCGTACGCGCTTGGGTGCAGTGTACTTTCGACTGAGGGCGTCAGCCACAACATTGGCTTTGCCTGGGTGGTACCTGATCGAGCATTCGTAGTCATTCAGCAGTTCGACCCATCGTCGTTGTCGCATATTCAGTTCCTTCTGTTTGAAGATATGCTCGAAGCTCCTGTGGTTGGTGTAGATGGCGCACTTGGTAGCGTACAGGTAATGTCGCCATATCTTAAGTGCAAAAACAACAGCTCCCAGCTCTAAGTCGTGTGTAGTGTAGTTTCTTTCATGAACTTTGAGTTGGCGTGAGGCGTAGGCTATAACCTTATCCCGTTGCATCAGTATGCAACCAAGACCCTGAATTGCTGCGTCGCAGTAAACCACAAAGTCGCCTGTGCCCTCTGGCAATGAAAGGATAGGTGCACTGCAAAGTCTATCCTTTAAGTGTTGAAATGCTAATTCATGCTCATTCCCCCATCGATAAACAACGCCTTTCTGTGTCAGTGAGGTGAGGGGCTGTGTAATTTTGGAGATGTCCTTGATGAACCTCCTGTAGTAACCTGCCAATCCCAAGAATTGGCGAATTTCCGTTGGTGTACGAGGTGCAGGCCAGTTCTTAATTGAGTCTACCTTGGATGGATCAACGTGAATCCCAACCTTGTTCACCACATGGCCTAAGAAATGGACTTCACGAAGCCAGAAGTCACATTTTGAAAACTTAGCGTACAGCTGTTCGGTTCGAAGGAGTTCCAAAATGAGTCGTAGAAGCTGTTCGTGTTCCTCCTGACTCTTCGAATAGAGCAGGATGCCGTCGATGAAGACTATGACGAACTTGTCCAGGTAAGGCTTGCACACTCTATTCATCAAACCCATGAAGACTGCAGGTGCGTTTGTTAGCCCAAGAGGCATGACCAAAAACTCATAGTGGCCATATCGAGTTCTAAAGGCTGTTTTGGAGACGTCCTCCTCTCGGACTCTCAGCTGATGATATCCTGATCTCAGCTCAATCTTTGAATAGTAGCTCGACCCTTGCAGCTGGTCGAATAGGTCGTCAATGCGTGGAAGAGGATAGCGATTCTTCACAGTCACCTTGTTCAGTTCGCGGTAATCGATACACATTCTGAACGTACCATCTTTCTTCTTACGAATAGCACTGGAGCTCCCCAGGGCGAAGAGCTAGGACGAATAAAACCTTTATCTAAGAGTTCTTGTAGTTGCGTAGATAGCTCTTTCAACTCTGATGGAGCTAAGCGATACGGTGCACGAGCTATGGGCGCTGCTCCAGGAGCTAGTCACCATGAATTACCAATGGTTCTTAACCAGCACGAGGAATGCGGACGATCTTTTCGTTGCAAGGAATCCCTGCTCGATGTTGAGATAGCCAAACCATACCAATAACGATGTCGAAACCATTTCAACGTTGGGGTCAATTCCTAGTATCACCCTGACCCATCACGAACACTTGACTCCTGGCACCATTGCCGTCGTTATTGCCCCCATTGTTGTCTCCACTATTGTTCCCGTTTCCCCAGTTGTGGTTCTAATTCTGGTTCTGGTTCAACTGTGGGCAGTGTCTCATGAAGTGACCTTCAGCACCACACTGATAACATCCCTTGTTACCCTGCTGTTGCCGCTGATTCTGTGGAGCTTGTGGCTGCTGTTGTCGGTTCTTGTTTGCAGGACGTGAGATTCTAAAATCTTTGGCTCCATGACCAAGCTTGTTGCATCTCTGACAACGATCTTTGTTGCACGGCCCGCTGTGGTGCAAATTACATCGATTGCGCTTAGGGTGGTTTCCCCGGTATCCACCCTGACTTCGATTACCAAAAGACTGCTGCCTGGGGCTCCTGTACTCATCCGTTTTTCGCTGCTGCGACTGAGACTGAACCGAAGTGGAACCCTTTGCTCGAATCTCCACCTCACTTGCGTTTGTTGTCACTGGGAGCATCCGAAGTAGTTGTAGCAGCATTAATACGTTTCAGCAGTTTAGTCTGTCCTACCGCCTGATCTGAGAGACGTTGAGCAAGACGAGTAATATCCTGGATGGTTGCAAGGTTGGCCGATGTCACATGACTTTGAATCTCTGGTACTAAGCCGTTGAGGTACAGCTCAATCTCTGGTGGATGTCATCTCAACTACGGTATTCACGTTTGGATCGTTTCCTTAAGAATCATTCCATGGGGTGGCATTAGCAGCCGCCAGCCCCAGCATCTGAACTTGCGCGTTCCACCAAGTTAGCGTAGTGCCTTCGAGAGTACCAGTGGCGTACTTCACCCTATGAGCCTCAGGGCATTCACACGTCTCTAAGACAGACTCGAGCTTTTCAAACCAATGGAGGAGTCCAACAGCTCCTTTAGTGCCACTGAAAGTATTAGGACGACAGTCCATGATCGTCTTGAATATGCATGCAGGTGGCTGAGCGTTCTGACCTTGTTGCGCGAGGAAGAAGTGACAGGGTTAAGCGCGAGAGTTGGGTCATGAGAGTAGGATTTATCATCCTAGGTTAGGTTCT
Source organism: Helianthus tuberosus (assembly GCA_030545235.1). Taxonomy (NCBI): domain Eukaryota; kingdom Viridiplantae; phylum Streptophyta; class Magnoliopsida; order Asterales; family Asteraceae; genus Helianthus; species Helianthus tuberosus. The sequence continues at coordinate 26,485 of JARYGA010039081.1, forward strand.
GAACAGCAGGTTATACCTCCTGCCTGGGTGGCTGCGAGTGCTGCCGTAACTTGTTCGTTGATAAGAGCCGTCAGCTGGCTTGAGTTAGGTTTGCACGTTCCCTCATGATCTCACATCGAAGGAAACACAAATAGGAAAGGTGTCGCGAATGTGTGTAAGTGTGGAGTGACAGTGAGAGCAAGCACAAATGTGTTTTCAAACTATATTTGCTACGTTCATCTAAGCATACCATGAGCAAAGTTCTATGCAATCTAGCAAGTAGGCAATATAAAACGTAAACCATATCACCTAGAATGTCGAGCCTTGCACGTGGAGTGAAGCGTCGTTGTGGATCGTAGAGCACTGTACAGGTTATAGTCTGGTTTTAACAAAAACGTTTTCCTTTATTAAAACCAAGTTCTCTATAACCAATGGCTCTGATACCAATCTGTCATACCCCCAAAAAACCCACACGCGGAGTATCACCGCTTGGAGGCGTGACTGACCAGGATCAAGCCACCAATCATATTAAACAAGCATATAATTCAACCAACAATATGAAAGGTGTCCAAAAACAAAACATAGTTAGGTGTTTAGCGGAAGCATAATTGTAAAACCCATAGCAAATATTAAGTATGAAATAAAGTAATGTTTAAAGCATGGCGCACATTGCCATGTCCCACAACGACTGTTCCTCCCTGTGCAGGCTCCATGAGTACCTAATGACCTGCAAGGCATGTAGCAACGAATCAACAACAAAGTTGAGCGAGTTCACAGATAGTTGTTTGGTTAAAGTGTTCATTTCATAAATCGTATATATTCGTTTTGTAAACCATGTATCGCATTAATCCTTGCTGCCAGTCCAGGCATGCGTGCGATGATTAGTGGGGGCTTCCCATGTGTTACAAGACCACGCGTATCGACTGCTATGAAAATGTAAAAGGTGCCCTAAGTCAATGTCTATCAGCATTGACCCTTTGCCCATAGTCCATTAGTACACGCCCGTCCGACTGGCACGGTGTGAGGTTTGTTAAACCTAATAGCGCTATTAACTAATGACCCGCTCGCCCTAGGCCTCGGCGATTAAGTCGATAATTGAGGGACTTCCTTTGATAGAGGTGATGGTCTTAAGATCGTGTACGTAGGCTTTACGTACGTGTCCTTCAATCCGAGGACAGTAGTAAGTATAACTGTACGTAGGTTTGACGTATGTGCCCTTCAACCGAGGACAGTAATAATTTGTTTAATAGTAATAGTTGTACGAGTAGTTATTCAATCCCATTCCCAACCCCTGGGAATCCCATGCCTTGGCTAGTGTGAACTCACCTTGGTTTGCTCGGCAGATACACAAAAAGGTCAAGTCTAGCAGCTAGTGGTCAACCACGTCCTAACATGGTTACCAATACAAGTCAGGTTTTGGTTTCAAGTAGTGCATACAAGCATCACATAGATAGCACATAAGTAATACATACGGATCATGGCAAACACACTTTATCACGTTCAACAGTTATAACATATTCCACTTATGTGATTACAAGATTGGGCTCGCACAAGTCTAATGGCCTTGTGCGAGTCATATGTTGAAGCCCAATACTTCCCGGCCCAATGTCAAAAGACCCAAACAAAACTATAACACGAATACGGCCCAAAACATCTAGACCTAAGCTTGTGCGATCCGGACGTCTTGTTCGGTCCGGTTGGGTTGTGCGATCCAACTAAATCAGCCCAACAAGCATACCCGGCCCAACATAACATCTTGTGCGATTTAAACTAGCCCGGCCCAACAGTTAAGACAGTTATGGCAACTTGTGCGACCCAGCCAGTCTTGTGCGACTGGGTCACCTTGTGCGGTTGGACTCCTTGTGCGGTCAGACCAGATCTTGTACGATCTGATCTTGTGCGACCAGGAGTCTTGTGTGATTAGTTGTTTAATATCCGATAGTTCTGCCAAACAGTTACATTGTTTCCAAAATTCGATCATGTTACAATCATTGCAATGGTTTCCAATTTCATTTAATTGATTGACACAAACAGTTTCTAAATCCAACCACAATCGATCAAACAAAGTCTTTTAATATCAATCTCTATGAACCCTAATCATGTTTCAAGCTTAACAATCATCTTAACATTAGATCAATATAACAGATTCATGCACTAGATTATTATCATGCATATCATCATAACAATCCACACATTATCCACCTATACACATCTAACAGCCTATTAACATGCGATTCATTAATACACTCGACCTCAGGGACGGACATGAAAAATCATAACATATTCTGACAACATTAATTAGGTGCCCCATGATCCCTCTAATTGATTGGATCTCTTCAAGTAATTGGCCGACAACATTGGCCATTGTTTCACATACCCACCAACTATTATTGTTTGATTAGAACACATGGCCACCACTTCCATTATAACATCAACATATTTATTATTATGTAACTGGAAAATTACATGTAGCATATTTATGTAATCAGTCACCATCATGCATTCAATCGATCTTTACCACATAACATCATCGTTCATTATGTATGTAACCCTAATCATTCTATCGAATCATAGAATCATGACATCATTTACAAACATATAACATGAAACACTAACCGATTAAAGATGGAACGAGGATTGATCCAAACAGAAAATCTTCGATAGAGGAGAGGTGTGACTGCCGTCAACTTAGAGAGAGAGCAAGAGAGATTTAGGGTTTGGTGTGTTGTGAATTATGTGAAACTAATCCCTAAGATGGGATAATGTTTTCGTATAGCTAGGGGGTAGGCCGTACCCTTCCTTGGGCTGCCCTTGTGTTTTGAGTATGGCCCGAATGGGCTTGTGCGATCGGGTCGTGTTGTGTTTTAGAGCACGTTTATATACATACATACATACATACATTCGTTACACAATAAACACATAACAAACATCAAACATTTAATTAATCAACTAAGTTCATACAATCACATAGTGTTCAAACACGCTACTCTTAGCACAAGGATAGGTTCTGAAATACGAGTTGTCACACGCAACGGCCGGGGCCCGATTGAACATCGCGTCTGGAAGAGCGGGGTTAACGGGGGTTTGTCTTCGACATGAACCCGGTGACCAATAGGTCCTGTACATAGAAAGTCACCCTTCAAAAAAAAAGTTATGGGTGTTTAAAAATTGTGGGGAAGTAGGTTTAATAGTCAACAATAGTGGCTCTTCATATTTTGCCCTTTCCATATTTATTTTTCAAGGTGATTCAATTATTTGGGGACTACTTACATCTCAACCATTGAATTCTAAGATCAATGGCTCCTATTGTCTCATACACTTTCTACGGTTACAATATTTTGTAAAAAATCCTCTCCCATATAATCATGTACCATATATTTTGTGACTACATGCCACGTATCAGACAATGTTGTAGAAGGCGCTAGTCGGGCGGTGAGGTACCGACTAGGGATTAATCGGGATTAATAGGGATTAATCGGATTTGACTTTTTTTGTATAATTTTATAAATTTTATATATATATATATATATATATATATAGATAACTTTATACTTTTTATTAATAAATTTACAAGTTTAGGAGATAACTTTATACTTTTATTAATAAATTTAAAAGTTTAGGAACCATATGTAAACTAGTGAAAGATAGAGGGGGTTAAATGTTAAAATACCTAAACTTAAATGTTAAAATAGGTTTATAACTAAAATTTGGGCTTTAAACCATGGTCATGTTTCAAAAATTGGGTTTTTTGGGTCAAAAAACATGGGCCCGATTAGTCCAATTTTTTCCGATTTTGTCCGACTTTTACCGACTTTGACCGATTTTGACCATAACCGATTTTTTGACCGACTAGCTTAAATTTAGGCAGTAAGTCACCGACTAGCGCCTAGGCGCCGATTAATCGGCCGCCTAGGCCGATTTCTGCAACATTGGTATCAGGTTATATAATCATGTGAGTTATATAATAACGTACCACTGTCAAATTTACCACTACCTATTTAAACTAAGGCTAGAGGGTATGGTGATGGTACTCCAAGGGAGGATGATCCGCCATGGAGGCGCCATGTCATAGTCCTCTCAAGGATGGTCCATCCCACAAAACTAGAGGTATGGAGGATGGTCCTAGATGATCCTACCCCACCACTTTTATGTTTTTTTTTAATCTTCTACATTTTTTTAACATTTAACAAATAATCTAACAAAATATTTTCATTAATATTAAAAAACATTACATAAACTTAAAAAAAACATAAACTTAAAAAAAACATAAACTTAAAAAAAAACATAAACTTAAAAAAAATCCTAATATATTAAAAATAAGCTACTAGTCTTCGTCTTCCATGTCGTCGTCGGGTTCGTTTTGAGCGTTGTTCCAAATGTACTCCACCAAATCCGCTTGTAGGTTATGATGTGTTTACTCGTTACATAGAGCGAACATGTTCAAATCTTGTTGTTCCCCACTAACTGGAACAGAATTTCCAGTAGACGCGTTTTCGTCGTACTCGCATATCGCTCTACCTTCGTCTTCAATGATCATGTTATGAAGGATGATACAAACGTACATAATGTGTCGTAACCTCTTTGGTTTAGCCGAACGTGCTGGATGTTCAATGATGTGCCATTTTCAATATCTTTTCTCGCACCCTCTTGATACTTCGCAATTTTTTTTCTTTTTTCGTCTGTCGGGTGAATAGTTTTAACGATTTTCGAGTACGTTGGGTATATTCCATCTGCTAGGTAGTAACCTCGCATGTATTCCACCCCCGAAACCGTAAAACTTGTGTCTGGACCTGTACCCGCCACTACATCCTCAAATATCTGTGACTGGTATATGATGTTAAGGTCATTGAGCGAACCAGGTAGACCAAAAAAAGCATGCCAGATCCAGAGATCCTGTGACGCAACAGCCTCTAGAATAATAGTCGGATGTCCATGATCTCCCCTAGTATACTGACCTTGCCAGGAAACTGGGCATTTCTGCCACGGCCAGTGCATGCAATCAATGCTCCCGAGCATTCCTGGGAAACCATGTCTCTGTTCTTGTGCTTGATATAATTTTTGAACTTCGTTTGCGTTCGGTTTCCGCAGGTATCTATTGATATACAATTTGACAACCCATTCGCAAAACTTGTGCAAACATAGACGTGCGGTTCTTTCAGACATCCTTATATACTCGTCTAATGCATCGGGTGCGTAACCGTATGCCAGTTGGCGAATGGCCGGCTTTCACACCCCCAAAATCCACACGCGGAGTATCACCGCTTGGAGGCGTGACATAACCAGGATCAAGCCACTAATCATATTGAACAACGTAATTAAGTAATTAAAACCAACTACAATATAATTGGTGTTCAAACAACTAGTTAACCAAGTTCAAATTAAACAGCGGAAGCATAAGACGTGAAACCAAAACATAAGTTTAATAAGTTCATAAATTTAAATGTTTAACATGGGACTTAACAGTCCATATCCCACAACAACCTCCTCCTCGCGCAAGCTCCATAAGTATCTAACGACCTGCAAGGCATGTAACAACGAGTCAACAACAAAGTTGAGCGAGTTCACAGTAGGTGTTCGTTATAAAGTAGTTTTTCAGGAACTATGAGTTTGTTTGTAACTGCAGGTTAAATCAACTTTCCTTATTTTCCAAACCATAAACGGTGGGGGCTACCCCATGTTGTAAACCACTAGACTAGATGTATATACATAAGTGTCCTTCCCAATCCGAGGACAGAGGTACATATTAAATACGTAGGTTTAGCACTGGTGCCCTTCCCAATCCGAGGACAGAGGTACGTATTAGAATACGTAGGTTTAGCGCTGGTGCCCTTCCCATTCCGAGGATAGTGGTACGTAGTGAATACGTAGGTTTGGCGCTGGCGTCCTTCCCAATCCGAGGACAGTGGTACGTAGTGAATACGTAGGTTTAGCGCTGGCGTCCTTCCCAATCCGAGGACAGTGGTACGTAGTGAATACGTAGGTTTAGCGCTGGCGTCCTTCCCAATCCGAGGACGGAGGTAAGTAGTCTAGTAGTGGTGAACGCACAAGTTCCGTCTTAGCTATTTAATCCCATTCCCAACCCACCGGGAATCCCATGCCTTAAGAGTGTGAACTCACCTTTGGTTGCTCGGTTTGACTCTCAAAAATAGCTAACAGTCAAGGTCGGTCAATCACGTCCTAGTATGATTACCACTTAGTTTATTAGTGACTTCAAATAAGCACGAAGTTCTTACACGCATCTACCACATAACATGCACTCACTTTAACGGTTCATGCCCATATAAACTTCCCATCTATTCCCATTGATAAGCAAACATACGACATTGCACATAACACTTTCATTGACATATAACATGTTAGATCATTCTCAGATAACCTACCCGACATTTAGATACGCAAATTACTACTTATGTCGTTTCAGCTTTAACATTCAAAACTGGGCTGTTTTCGGGAATCTTAGTAAAATAGTTAACATATTCCAAAAATTCCCAACTCTTTACAGAAGGTCTTAAACGATCCATATATTATTGTGTAAAAATCTCGGGATCCAATTCATTACCAATATTTTATAAAAAATCATTTACCGGACTGCAATCAGATTCGTCACTTTCTGACTGCAGTCCACGGAATAATTCATTTAAAATTCATCGTAAGTCCGATTGATGAAATTCCAGTTGGAGCATTACAACGACATCAGTGGTCATCTACAGTACAAAGTTCATGAGCTAATTCTACACATATTTCAAGTTATGACGGAAAACATAACACACATTTTCAGCAGTAAAAACGCAGCTTTTGCTGCTGTGAAAAACGACCCTTTAAAAATAGCAAACGAAGTCCAAAAATTATGATTCCAGTTCCATTAGAACCGTATTTCGAAAATACATAATTTAGACTTCAGAAAATCAATTTTTCGATTTATAATGGTCCGTTTACAGCCAACTGAAGTTGGCTGTAATCACCAAACAACCTCCTGTTTTCAGCTTTTAACATTCTAATGCGAGTTATATTGGTTCCGTTAACATAATTAGCGACTAACCACACATACACATCAGTTACAGCAGGTTAACATCAAAAGCTCAGATTATTTATCACTTAACACATCAAGAACTAACAAGATTCATAATCACCCATGCAGGATTTTGTAAGATTTGAGGAGATTATTTATCACTTAACACATCAAGAACTAACTTGAAATTTTGTAGGATTTTGGAAGATTTGAGGAGATATGGAAATCTTGTAGGATTTTGTAAGATTTTGGAAGATTTAAGGAGATATGGAAATCTTGTAGGATTTTGGAAGATTTGAGGAGATATGGAAATCTTGCACTCACACCATATACGCATATATACATATACATATCATATATGTGATTAAAACTGGTATTTAACTGGATACCGGGTGTTTTATCTAGCGTATAATTGCGTTTTAACGCGCTTTAAATTATTTTTAACGCTCTATAAAAATAAACTCACCAAAATATTACTCAACAATATTTTATTTGCCTAGACTGGATGCGTTGTCTGTATTTTGCAGTATACGTGCTGTACTGTGCAGTATGCGCTTAACTATATAAAAAAATATAGAGATGGTCGATGGGAATGAGCGCTTTACCTTGAAAGTATGGGTTGTCACATCATCCCCAAGTTGAAAGAAATTTCGTCCCGAAATTTAGCACGTGGTTACTGAGGAAGCTAGTTAAGTTGCGTGGTTTCCTGGTTTTTCCTGGGGTGTCACATCATCCCCCCGTTGGTTTGGAATTTCGTCCCGGAATTCCGCAGTAGCTTCAGCCTCAGTAGTGGTTGCACTTTTCTCAAACAACTGGGGATACTTGAGTTTCATTTGGTCTTCTCGTTCCCAGGTATACTCTGGGCCACGACGGGAGTTCCAGCGAACTCGAACAAGAGGTATTCTGGTACGCTTGAGAATCTTAACGTCTCGGTCTGTGATTTCAACTGGTTCCTCGACGAATCGCAATGGGTCGTCGATTGTGAGCTCCTTTAAGGGAACTATGAGGGTCTCATCTGACAGACACTTTTTCAGATTTGACACGTGGAATACGTTGTGAACTCCGCTGAGTTCTTCAGGTAGATTCAACTTGTAAGCGACTTTGCCAATTTTCTCAATGATTTCGAAACGGTCCGACATAACGCGGATTGAGTTTGCCTCGTTTGCCAAAACGAACTACACCTTTCCAAGGTGAGACTTTAAGTAGCACTCGATCCCCAACCTGGAACTCGAGTGGTTTCCTTCGCTTATCAGCATAGCTTTTCTGACGGTCGCGAGCTGCCGCCATTCGTTGTCGTATCTGAGCAATCCTCTCGGATGTATCTACTACAAGTTCTGGGCCAGTGATTTGACTGTCGCCAACCTCTGCCCAACAAAGAGGTGATCGGCACTTCCGTCCGTACAATGCTTCGAACGGAGCGGCCTGGATACTTGTGTGGTAGCTGTTATTATACGAAAATTCTACTAACGGGAGGTGTTTTTCCCAGCCATTTCCAAAGTCGATTACACATGCCCTAAGCATGTCTTCAAGGGTTTGGATGGTGCGCTCAGATTGCCCACCCGTCTGTGGATGATATGCCGTGCTCATGTATAATCGAGAGCCAAAGGACTTGTGCATAGCTTGCCACAATTTAGATGTAAAACGTGAGTCACGATCAGAGATGATGGAGGTTGGCACTTCGTGCCTTGATACTACTTCCTTTAGGTAGATGTCTACTAGAGTAGAAAACTTGTCGGTTTCCTTGATAGCCAAGAAGTGTGCAGACTTAGTCAATCGATCCACTATCACCCAAATAGTGTCATTTCCGCGTTGAAATCTAGGCAGGCCAGTAACGAAATCCATGGAAATTTGCTCCGATTTCCATGTCGGGATCTCTGGTTGTTGGAGTAGGCCTGATGGTTTCTGATATTCAATCTTGACTCTCGCACAAGTCAAACATTTACTGACGTAGGTTGCTATGTTGGCTTTCATACTAGGCCACCAATACGTAGTCTTGAGATTGTGGTACATCTTATCCGAACCAGGATGTACTGAATAACGAGACTTGTGTGCCTCATCCATCACAAGCTCACGTAGATTACCATAGAGTGGAACCCAGATACGCCCTGTTACATAGTAGGCGCCGTCTTCCTTTTGTTCTAACCACTTCCTCGATCCTCGTAAGGACTCAGCCCTGATGTTTTCTGCTTTCAATGCTTCGACCTGAGCATCTCGTATCTGAGTAGGAAGACTAGATTGGATGGTAAGTTGTAACGCTCGCACACGTTTAGGTATAGTATCCTTTTGACTGAGGGCGTCGGCCACAACATTGGCTTTGCCCGGATGGTATTTGATAGCGCATTCATAATCATTCAAGAGCTCGACCCATCGGCGTTGTCGCATGTTTAACTCCTTTTGCTTGAAGATATGCTCGAGACTCCTGTGATCGGTGTAAATGGTGCACTTGGTACCGTACAGGTAATGTCTCCATATCTTAAGTGCGAAAACAACTGCTCCCAATTCCAGGTCATGCGTAGTGTAGTTCCTTTCGTGAACGTTAAGTTGGCGCGATGCGTAGGCAATGACCATGTCACGTTGCATCAACACGCAACCAAGTCCTTGGATGGAAGCGTCGCAATAAACCACAAAATCATCTATGCCTTCAGGCAATGAGAGGATAGGCGCGCTACAAAGTCTATCTTTTAAGTACTGAAATGCGGACTCCTGTACATAACCCCAACGATAGGTGACACCCTTCTGAGTCAGTGAAGTGAGAGGTTGCACAATCTTTGAGAAATCCTTGATAAACCGTCTGTAATATCCTGCCAAACCCAAGAATTGGCGGATTTCTATTGGTGTACGGGGTGCAGGCCAGTTCTTGATCGAATCAACCTTGGATGGATCTACATGAATCCCATCCTTGTTTACCACGTGGCCTAGAAAGTGGACTTCGCGAAGCCAGAAGTCACATTTCGAAAATTTGGCATACAACTACTCTGTTCGAAGAAGTTCCAAAATAAGCCTCAGGTGTTGCTCGTGTTCTTCCTGACTCTTCGAATAGATCAGGATATCGTCGATGAAAACTATGACAAACTTATCCAGGTAAGGCTTGCACACTCGGTTCATGAGATCCATGAAGACCGCAGGTGCATTCGTCAATCCGAAAGGCATAACCAGAAACTCGTAATGCCCATAACGAGTCCTGAATGATGTTTTAGAGATATCCTCGTCTCGGACTCTCAGTTGATGATAGCCTGACCTCAGGTCAATCTTGGAATAGAAACTCGACCCTTGCAACTGGTCGAATAAGTCATCAATGCGTGGAAGAGGATAACAATTCTTCACGGTCACCTTGTTGAGTTCGCGATAGTCAATACACATTCTGAAGGTACCATCTTTCTTCTTCACGAATAACACTGGAGCTCCCCAAGGCGAAGAGCTAGGACGTATGAAACCCTTTTCCAAGAGTTCTTGTAGTTGCGTGGACAGTTCTTCAAGTTCTGATGGAGCTAGACGATAAGGTGCTCGAGCTATGGGCGCTGCTCCAGGAGCGAGCTCGATTTGAAATTCAACTTGACGATGAGGCGGAAGACCAGGTAATTCCTCAGGAAATACCTCAGGAAAATCACGTACAATAGGTATGTTTTCTATCTTCCTTTCTTCCGAGGATGTATCAGAAACGAGGGCTAGGATAGCAGTGTGGCCCTTTCGCAAACACTTCAGGGCCTTAAGGAAAGAGATGATACCCACAACAGCACCACTCTTGTCGCCGTGAATTATGAGTGGTTCTTCACTAGAACGTGGAATACGGACGACTTTCTCTTTGCAGAAAATCTCCACTTGATGTTGAGATAGCCAATCCATCCCAATAACGACGTCGAAACTACCAAGTACGATAGGAATAAGATCGATAGAGAAGGTCTGACCAGCTAGGACGAGGTTACAACCCTTAACTATGTGTGTGGCTTCAAGACTTTTATCGTTTGCTAGATCTACCATGTGTTTGGTGGTCAAAAGTGTTGGGGTGCGCTTAAGCATTTGACTAACTTTTAAGGACACGTAGCTAGTATCGGCACCCGAATAAAATAAAACAGTAACATAAAAGTCATCCAGTAGGAACTTACCCATCACAACGTTGGGATCATTCCTAGCATCACCCTGTCCAATCACGAAGGCACGACCTCGGGCGCCATTGCCATTATTGTTACCCCCGTTGTTGCCTCCATTGTTGCCTCCATTGTTGTTCCCGTTTCCTTGGTTGTTGTTCTGATTCTGATTCAGTTGTGGACATTGCCTCTTGAAGTGACCCTCAGCACTGCACTGGAAGCATCCCTTATTACCCTGCTGGTATTGCTGTTGGTTCTGGGGAGCTTGTGGCTGCTGTTGTCGATTCTGATTCGCATGACGTGAGCTCTTGCAATCTTTGGCTTCATGTCCAGGCTTGTTACATCTCTGACAATGACCCTTGTTGCACGGCCCGCTGTGGTGCAAACTACATCGATTGCACTTAGGGTGATTTCCCCTGTATCCACCCTGACCTTGATTTCCAGAAGTCTGCTGACTGAGGCTCCTGTGTTCATCTGTCTTTCGCTGCTGGGACTGAGACTGAACTGAAGTAGAACCCTTGCCCGAATTTCCATCCAACTTACACTTGTTATCACTGGGAGCATCAGTAGTAGTAGTAGCGCTAATACGCTTGGGCAGCTTGTTCTGCTCAACTACCTAATCAGTGAGACGATGAGCCAACCGGATGATTTGCTGAATGGTACCCAGGTTAGCTGAAGTCACGTGACTCTGAATCTCTGGTACAAGACCCTTGAGGTACAGCTCAATACGTTTGATGGGAGGGTCCACCATAGTAGGACACAAGATGGCCAGCTCGTTTGACCTCTTCGTATACGCCTCAATTTCAGACCCCGTCATTTTTAGATTGAAAAATTCCACCTCTAGCTTGTGGATGTCGTCACGACTACAGTACTCTTCCTTGATCAAATCTTTGAAGTCATTCCATGGGGTAGCATTAGCAACCGCCAGCCCTAGCAGTTGAACCTGTGCTTTCCACCAGGTTAACGCAGCACATTCGAATGTTCCAGTAGCAAATTTCACCCTACGAGCTTCAGGGCATTCACACATCTTAAAAACAGACTCAATCTTCTCGAACCAGTGAAGAAGACCTATAGCTCCTTCTGTGCCGCTGAAAGTACTAGGTCAGCAATCCATGAATGTTTTGAACGTACATACAGGAGGCTGAGCATGTTGACCTGTCGTATAAGAAAGGATAGACAAGATTAAGCACGAAAGTTGGTTCGCGAGGGTAGGATCTAAACGTCCTAAGATGGGTTGATATGGCAGGTTATACCTCCTGCAGGGACAGCTGCGAGTGCCTCAGCCACTCGTTCGTTGATTAGACCCGTCAGCTGGGCTTGAGTCAAGTTCAAGCGTCCACTCATGATCTTCACATCAAAGAGGGCATAAGTGAGAAAGGTGTGGCGAAAGTGTGTATGTGTGGAGTGACAGAAAAGAGTAAGCACACATAGTTCAAACAACAGTTGCTACTTTAACTAAGCATACCATAAATGATGCACTACTTAGTCTAACAGGCAGGCAATACAAACATAAACCACATTACCTATAGTGTTGAGTCTTGCACGTGGAGCGAAGTGTCGTTCTGGATCGTTGAGCACTAAACATGTTATAGTCTGTTTTTTATCAAAAGCTTTTTCCCTTTTTAAAACCAAGTTCACTATAACCAATGGCTCTGATACCAATCTGTCACACCCCTAAAATCCACACGCGGAGTATCACCGCTTGGAGGCGTGACATGACCAGGATCAAGCCACCAATCATATTGAACAACGTAATTAAGTAATTAAAACCAACCACAATATAATTGGTGTTCAAACAACTAGTTAACCAAGTTCAAATTAAACAGCGGAAGCATAAGACGTGAAACCAAAACATAAGTTTAATAAGTTCATAAGTTTAAATGTTTAACATGGGACTTAACAGTCCATATCCCACAACGACCTCCTCCTCGCGCAAGCTCCATAAGTATCTAACGACCTGCAAGGCATGTAACAACAAGTCAACAACAAAGTTGAGCGAGTTCACAGTAGGTGTTCGTTATAAAGTAGTTTTTCAGGAACTATGAGTTTGTTTGTAACTGCAGGTTAAATCAACTTTCCTTATTTTCCAAACCATAAACGGTGGGGGCTACCCCATGTTGTAAACCACTAGACTAGATGTATATATAAGTGTCCTTCCCAATCCGAGGACAGAGGTACATATTAAATACGTAGGTTTAGCGCTGGTGCCCTTCCCAATCCGAGGACAGAGGTACGTATTAGATTATGTAGGTTTAGCGCTGGTGCCCTTCCCAATCCGAGGACAGTGCTACGTAGTGAATACGTAGGTTTGGCGCTGGCGTCCTTCCCAATCCGAGGACAGTGGTAAGTAGTGAATACGTAGGTTTAGTGGTGTCCTTCCCAATCCGAGGACAGTGGTACGTAGTGAATACGTAGGTTTAGCGCTGGCTTCCTTCCCAATCCGAGGACAGAGGTAAGTAGTCTAGTAGTGGTGAAAGCACAAGTTCCGTCTTAGCTATTTAATCCCATTCCCAACCCACCGGGAATCCCATGCCTTAAGAGTGTGAACTCACCTTTGGTTGCTCGGTTTGACTCTCAAAAATAGCTAACAGTCAAGGTCGGTCAATCACGTCCTAGTATGATTACCACTTAGTTTATTAGTGACTTCAAATAAGCACGAAGTTCCCACACGCATCTACCACATAACATGCACTCACTTCAACGGTTGATGCCCATATAAACTTCCCATCTATTCCCATTCATAAGCAAACATACGACATTGCACATAACACTTTCATTGACATATAACATGTTATATCATTCTCAGATAACCTACCCGACATTTAGATACGCAAATTACTACTTATGTCGTTTCAGCTTTAACATTCAAAACTGGGCTGTTTTCGGGAATTTTAATAAAATAGTTAACCTGTTCCAAAAATTCCCAACTTTTTACAGAAGGTCTTAAACGATCCAAATATTATTGTGTGAAAATCTCGGGATCCAATTCATTACCAATATTTTATAAAAATCATTTACCGGACTACAATCAGATTCGTCACTTTCAGACTGCAGCCCACGGAATAATTCATTTAAAATTAATCGTAAGTCCGATTGATGAAATTCCTGTTGGAGCATTACAACGACATCAGTGGTCATCTACAGTACAAATTTCATGAGTTAATTCTACACATATTTCAAGTTATGACGGAAAACATAACACACATTTTCAGCAGTAAAAACACAGTTTTTGCTGCTGTGAAAAACGACCCTTTAAAAATAGAAAACGAAGTCCAAAAATTATGATTCCAGTTCCATTAGAACCGTATTTCGAAAATACATAATTTAGACTTTAGAAATCAATTTTTTGATTTATAATGGTCCGTTTACAGCCAACTGAAGTTGGTTGTAATCACCAAACAGCCTCCTGTTTTCAGCTTTTAACCTTCTAATGCGAGTTATATTGGTTCGGTTAACATAATTAGCGACTAACCACACATACACATCAGTTACAGCAGGTTAACATCAAAGCTCAGATTATTTATCACTTAACACATCAAGAACTAACAAGATTCATAATCACCCATTCATGCATACACTTTTAATCCTTCAAATAAGCTTGAAATTACCTTGAAATGCTTATGGATCTTCAAGAACTTGTAGGTTTCGAAATTTTAGATGTGTATGTGTGTGTATTCAACCGTGAATATGAGAGAGAGAGAGAGAGAGAGAGAGAGAGAGAGAGTTGATTGTGTTTGTGATTTTTCTTGGATTTTGTAGGATTTTGGAAGATTTGAGGAGATATGGAAATCTTGTAGGATTTTGTAGGATTTTGGAAGATTTGAGGAGATATGGAAATCTTGCACTCACACCATATACGCATATATACATATACATATCATATATGTGATTAAAACTGGTATTTAACTGGATACCAGGTGTTTTATCTAGCGTATAATTGCGTTTTGACGCGCTTTAAATTATTTTTAACGCTCTATAAAAATAAACTCACCAAAATATTACTCAACGATATTTTATTTGCATAGACTGGCTGCGTTGTCTGTATTTTACAGTATACGTGCTGTACTGTGCAGTATGCGCTTAACTATATAAAAAAATATAGAGATAGTCGATGGGAATGAACGCTTTACCTTGAAAGTACGGGTTGTCACACCGACGTACATTTTTGTAAATTACTGAAACCCCTTTGCTCTCTAGCGTCGTTTCGCAGTGTAAAAAACGGATCAGACAGGGCCATGTCGCCTGTGATACGTAAAAAAAGTGGACGACTCATGCGGAACCGACGTCGAAAAATATCGGCTGGGTACACGGGTTCGTCGGCAAAATAATCGGCTACTAGTTTATCGTGGGCGGCTATAAATTTAAAACGAAACATAAATGAAATTAATTATAAAATATATTTTCAAATCTATATAAAACATAAGGAAAAAATAGTAAAGTACCTTCTTGGTCTCGGTTTAATTTTGTTCGTCTAGTTAGCCGTTGGGACGACGCTTCATCACCCGCCATGAAGACCTGAGCCGCGTTCATAATCATGTTGTGCATAATAGCATCCTCTTCCGAAGATGATGAATACCACGTAGACGAAGAAGATGAAGAAATGGAAGAGATTGAAGAAATGGAAGAAGTTGAAGCCATGATAATTTTTGAGAGAGAGATGGAGTGGTATCAGGTAAAAAATGGTATAAAAATTGACGAGTTTTTATAAAAAGGGAAGATGGGTTATAAAATGTGAGAGAGATATGAGATTGTAGTGGGTGAAAAGTTGTGAAAAATGGTGTAAAAGAGGTGAGTATTTATAAAAGTGGGAGTGAATTGTGTATAAATTTGAAATACAACCGTTTTTTTAATAAAAGAAAATTGTGAATTTGAATTTTTTTTTAAACGGTAACATATTACATTGGTCCCCACAATTTTTTGGCATCTAGTGCCCGTCGCAAACGTCTAATACTTGCCGGAGAGGACGGGGACGTGGGGGGCGGGATGCAGTGGCGGACATACAGTGTAAGTTGGGGCAACCTTCGCTACGGCTTGGCGCTCCGGCGGTAGTGTAAAATTAGTGTAAATTTTGGAAAAATTTGACGTTTTTTCGATTTCGTTACTGCTTATTTATAAAACGTTACGGCTTGGCGGATTTTCTAGATCCGCCACTGGCGGGATGGTGTATACACCGGCGCCGGACCTCGACGATATGGGGACGTCCCATATCGCATAGCCTAAAAGATATAAAATTAAAAACTAATTAAATTATAAATCTTTAGTTCAACTAAGGGTGGAGGGGGTACCCGTCACCTAGGGGTGCAAACGAGCCGAGCCGAGCCCCGAGCTTGACCAGGCTCGAGCTCGAGCTCGATTAACTTTATGTGAGCTCGGGCTCGAGCTCGGCTCGATTCGAGCTTTGTTTTCAAGGCTCGAGCTCGGCTCGTTTGTATTTTCTCAAGCTCGAACTCGGCTCGTTTATTATCTATTAATTAATATATTAAATAAAAATAATATAAATAATAGACTTTTTAGGCTCGTGAGCTCGATAAGTGAAGCTCGGGCTCGAGCTCGTTTACTAAATAAGCTTATTTTTAGGTTCGAGGTCGACTTGTAAACAAGTTTGAATAAGCTAGGCTCGACTCGGCTCGTTTACACTAAGGCTCGATAAGGCTCGACGAGCCTAACGAGCTTCACATGCGAGGCTCGAGCTCGGGCTCGATAAACAGACGAGCTTTATTTTAGGCTCAAGCTCGGCTCAGGCTCGGGCTCGATAAGGCTCGGCTCGTTTCGAGCTTTTTCTCGAGCCGATCTCGAGTAGCTCGCGAGCCGCTCGGCTCGTTTGCACCCCTACCGTCACCCCATCACAAAATCATTAAAAACTCACCAATCATACCACCACTCTTTCACCTAAGTCTGTCACAGCATCACTAAATCACTTTGCATTACCTATCACTTGAGTCATTTATATCATTTGAGTTTTTCTTTTATAAATTAAATAGAAAACAAATTAAATTAAAAATAACTATTTTTATTACACAATGAATAGTGTCAGCCAGCACGCGCAACTGGGAATTGGCTATTTTTTTTTCACGGTTAAAGATGTTAAATAGTTAAATATAAAAACTAAATAAATAAAAAAATGTAAAAATAAATAAACAAAAAAATGGGTTATAATTTTACAAAAATATGTTTGAAAAAAAATGTAAAAAACTAAAAAACAAAATATGTTTTAAACATAGCATTTTTATAATTTTTTTTTTTTGCAAAAATGTAAAAAAAATAAACTATGTTTTAAAAAATGTTATAACCTTACAATTTTTTTTTTTTTTGAAAAATATGTAAAGTAAAAAAAAAATTATTTTAAACTAGAGGAGCTAATTATGTTAACTTAAAAAGTTAGAGCAATTAATTATTTAAAACTTGAGAGGCTAACTGTGACCACCATCACATAATGTGACCATGCCACTTGTGGTGGTGTTTCACCACGGTCATCACACTCCTCCATCACACAGCGCCCCTTCCACCTTAAAAAAATCAGAAACCTATATCAAAAAATAATACTTAAAACAGAAATGGAAAGCTCAACTGAACTTAAAAAACTAACACAAATCTTAAATAGGGCCCTCAATTTGAAGGAAGGAGCATCTTTGATTTAACAGATGACATTGCTAGCAATGAGTATTAAACGGCGTCGCCACAACCACTAGACGTTTCCCACTAACTAGCTCTACGGTCAACATAAAGGAGGTAAATCATGTCTCAGAGTAAATTGTAAATCAGGTGGTAAGGAGTAAATCATAAATCGGGTGGCGCCCTCCTCACCACCAGAGAACTATCATGGAGACTGCAATGTGTATTAGGTTGCCGCATGAAAAGTCAGAGATCAAACTCAAAATCCTCGAAGAATGGCATGCTTTCCAATAGTCATTAGTTTTAAAATCATCCCAGAATATTACAATTTAATCACTAATTAATAATTAATAATGATAATGATAATGATAATGATAATGATAATGATAATGATAATGATAATGATAATGATAATGATAATGATAATGATAATGATAATAATAATAATAATAATAATAATAATAATAATAATAAGAACAATAATAATAATGGTAACAGTAATAATTTATCATCCTCAAATTAATCATACACATAATTTTAATCACAAATAGTTGCATTTTTATAACACGATTTACTGCTGCTTGCTATTAAACACTGACACCCATGTGCCGGATCTTGTTTTTAGTTCCAGCCGACGACTCATATGGTTCAGCTATAATAAAGTCGCCAATATAGGATGTTATAGGCACTGTAAATGCACTTAACTAGTTTAACTCTAGATAGATAACATTTTAGTACGGGTCAAAACTGGTAATGCTGACCCACAAACACTTTATTACAAAAGCTATATTTTGACAATGATAATCTATTTTATTTTGAACAAAAGAACACCATTTAGGATGTTATAGGCACTGTAAATGCACTTAACTTTTGAGCTATTTGACCCGTTCCGATCTTTTTTACTTATCAACCTGTTCATAATGAAACGGGTTCTTTCAACTTAAAGGACCTCCACTATACGTAAAGAGGGCTTCTCTGTTCATTATTCCCATTACTTTCCCATCCATAACTTTCTGATGTGGATGCAGACTCGGCATTCAGATTGAAACCTGCCAGTTCCATGATATTTTCTATCTCTTTCACAACATCACTCATTTTTGGTCTCTGGTTTCCTGTTTCTTCCACACACCTCAATGCAACATCAATAAATCTCTCTAACCCTTGTAGCTGAGTGCTCAAACCAATGGCCGGGTCAAGAAGCTCACGGAGGTTATGGTCCATTGACTCCTTTACCACCCTCACAATGTGCTTACCTTTATGAACCGGATTTCTAGCTGTTATCAGCTCCAACATCACTACTCCAAAACTATAAACATCACTTTTTTCGGTCAGTTGTTGGGTCATGTAGTATTCGGGATCAATGTAGCCCTGTAACCATTAGAAACATTTTAGACCTTATCAAAATCTTTAGGGTCAAAAACGAAAATGGGTATGGAAGAAACTTGACTAACCAACGTCCCTTTGACACAAGTGGTAACATGTGTACGATCAGCATCACGGAGTGGTTTGGAAAGACCGAAATCCGAAACTTTGGCATTTAAGTGACCATCAAGTAAGATATTAGTTGACTTGACGTCCCTGTGTATGATGGGAGGATCAGCATGATAATGTAGATACTGCAAACCGCGTGCTGCTCCTAGGATTATTTGAAGTCTTCGAATCCAATCCAACCTAATCCCGGACCTCCCTGAAAGGCTATCCTTGAGAGAACCATTTACAATATACTCATAGACCAGCATCTGCTCACCTTCATCGAAACAAAAACCGACAAGACTAACAAGATTCTTGTGATGAACCCTTGAAAGAAGCTCAATCTCTGTTTTGAATTCAGTTCCAACCTTTGTCGATCTATCTTTAGCTCTTTTAATGGCAACCAATTGCCCATTTGGAAGAGTCCCTCTGTAGACCTACACATTGTTATATAAAACTTTTACCAACTTCGGTCCACCAAGCAGTTATACAAACAGACACGGTTGTAAATATACTAAAACTAACCATCCCATAACCACCAGAACCTATATTGGCTGTTGTTGTAAAATTATTTGTGCATGTGTTAAGCTCTTCAAATGTGTAAGATCTTGCCCCTTTTAGTTCCGGACAACCACCAGTGCCTTTATCAGGGTCCCAAGAAGCTGCAAGAGTAAAGTTATCAGCAGGCTTAACAAGTTTTCGTTCACTTTTTCATGTTAACTGCCATTTTCGTTCCTGTGGTTTGTCCAATTATGCCAGTCCAGGCCAAATTTCAAATTTCTACCATTTCCATCCCTGACATTCTGGAAACATGCCAGTTCAGTCCAAAACCTGTTGTTTAATGAAGGGTAAAAATGTCATTTCTCTTTTTTTATTTTCCTTTTTCTTAAAAAGGGTGAGATTTTAATAGGGTTCAAAAAAAGAAAATAAAATAAAAATGGAAAATGACGTTTTTACCCTTCATTAAAGATGAGGTTTTAATAGACGTTAATTTTTTGGACGGAACTGACATGTTTCAAGAATGTCAGGGATGGAAATGGTACAAATTTGAAATTTAGCCTGGACTGGCATAATTGGACAAACCTCAGGGTCAGAAATAGTACAAATTTGAAATTTGGCCTGGACTGGTATAATTGGTCAAACCTCAGGGACGA